>VRMD01000429.1:0-26914 GCA_009872375.1 Sminthurides bifidus
TGAAACTGTAGGTGCTGTAGACGTTAGGAAGTTTGAATGGAAGAATATTTGGTGATGTCCCCAAATAAGTTGACCCAAATCAGGGCATGTTGACCAAGGTTTGGGAAATAAAATGCATTGTGATACTGATTTCTGCTTCTGTGTAATTTTACCCGGTGAAAGATAAAGTTCGAGAAAGCCATTGAGTGCACTCTGTGGACAAACGGTGAAAGTGCGTTTGGGGCGAAGGCGAGACCTGTACAGAGGCTCGTCTAGAAAGACTGAAACGACTTTCACTAGAATTGACGCTAGACGACGCTACCTAACTGCAAATAAATGGTAGTGCTGCTCTGAATAAGAATTACGAATTTAACATACATACTTCGTTTTTTTCAAGTCATATTGACTTCGATGCCAAATTTTTACAAAGAATTGTAACATTACATACGTAAATCGTCGGGCAGGCAATTAGTTAGCTCATGCTAACAAGCCACACATTTTGAAGGCATGATGTGTTGGCAGTGCTAGCTAATCAACCATGATTGTACATAAAAAAGATATCCTGTAATCCCTTGCGCAAAAATATCCACCAGATTCCGTCCATCATGTTATCCGGTAGTTGCAGGTTGTTCACTCGTACGTTACCGAAGCCTAAAAATTGGGAAAGCAAGCGCTTCCGTTTGAATCGGCATAACGGCAGCGACAAACTAATTTCGCTGAATATTTGGTAATCCCAAAGACTTAATAGGGATTATGCAGTTTTCTAAACGAAGCGTAAGGATGGCTTCCTCTAGAACCGATTCCAGAGTACATCTGGGCGCAGATTTTTGCATCTCATCCAACAAAAGTATGCTATCGTTAATACAAGCGTACAAAAAGCGAAACAATTGTAAAGGTTTTATAACCCTGAAGATGCATTTAGCACTCTTTGTGCATGTGCCTACACCGAGCTTTGGTCAGCTCATGGCTCTGTCTGCGCACAACCTCCTTTTAGTACTTCGCATAATCTCTTCCGTAGCTTTAGCTGACTCTCAGGAGCAAACCTAGTCCCGACCAGGGGTATGAAAGGAATCCCGATTCCTTGCAGCCTTATTTGAAGATTGTGTACCTTGCCTTTAGTTTGCTTCAACAGTGGTTGAAATTATATTAGCATTTCTGAATCCTCATCTTAAGTTAATAGAGGTCAGACTCTTCATATTTTAGTTGATCTTCTTCCAGAAGGAGACATTGTTTTTAGAGTGAATAAACTCATGGGTCTTTTTTGAAGGGAAAACATAACTGTCTCTCTGCTTCATTCTTGCACACCCTCATTTTTAGCTTTTGTTAGGTTTTTGTTAGGACCGCATACCCTTACACGATTAAAATGACATATGCAAAAATTGACTGTACTCGACTTTATTGATGTAACTAAAAATTGATGCTACATAAAAAACTCGTTTCAAAACCCAACTAGTTAATTGCTCATACACGAATAAAAGAGGCCTTCAATTACTGTCTAGACACGAATATGTGATCACGAAAAAATACAGTAGGTAGATTTTTAGCGGAATTAACTTTCCGTGCATTGACTTATTTCGAGCTTTGGACATGTTAAATCGGTCAAATGTAGGAATCTTAGGCACTTGATTTAGTTCTTGAAGCTCTGTGAAAAAAAACTTACTCTTACTCAAAAAACTTGAGACAGATCCACTGAATGGCACCTAGCTCAACTACACCAAACCACACCAACCGGAGATATGGCCAAGTAAAGTTAGGTGCTAAAACGATTATAAATAGGAGGGTTTTACGCCGGATCTGTAAAATTTTACGAATTCCGTCCCAAGCGTGCATATGTACACAAAATGTCATGTCATATTGAGGAACTGAGTTTGTCCCAACATCCTTACCAAAACTGTACCCTTTTTTAATAGTTTTGGCACCTAACTTAACTTGGCCGCATCTCCGGTTCTAGTCATAAAGTTTAATAAGTTTGAGCATAACTTGAGCAGTAAAACTGAAGCAATACGTACGGAGGATAGCTTATACTTTTGGGCACATGTTGCTTAAACGTAACCCACACGACTAAGTTTTCTCTCTTCACCTGTAGGAACTCTCCCAAATTTAAATTTAAACCGTCTGCCCAAAAGATGCATGTGATTCCGACACTACACTTAAATGTAACTTACGTATCACGCCGAGGAATCAGGCAGTAGGGCTGTTTTGGTCTTATGCGATTGCTTAGAAGTAGTTGTCGCAGTGAATTCGACCAGTATCGTGGCATTATTCCATACAATCACTTGAATAACTTGGAGAGATATAGAAGCCAATTGAACCTGCGATCAAATGAAGCAGAATGTTAAGTTACCCGGCATTCGGCGATTGACATGCCTCGGCAGATTCCGTGCAACTGATTCCAGAATAAAGCCACAAATTTACGATTTCATCTGTAATCTCATAGCTGGATCTAATTGCTAATGGATCTGAAATCTGTCCCTTTTCTTCGACCCAATGGACATGTAATAAGTATAGATTTGTGAAAATCATTTTCAAAATTCATAATAGTTCATAGTTTCACGTTTCCTGATACAACATGTTCATGGCCGGTTATAGCTAATGAGCAAAGTGTGGTGTCGGTTATGTGGGAAACGTATATGGAAGGTGTTAGCGCAACGGAATCTGATTTGTCTATTACCCACGATACTGCAAAAATTCAACATATTACTAATTGTAATAGCAAAGTAGGTTCTAGAGAATGGATGAAGTGTGGAACCGTGTGTAACGTGGAGCTTAGTCAAAAACTAAGTAAACATCAGCTGTAAATTTCTACCCGAAATTTACTAAGCCAAACGAAGAAACCTTGTGACTACTAGCTCAATACAATTACCAACGGCAATAAATGACAAAGACATAAATGACTAAAGACGAACGACCTGGTAAAATGGTTTGATCGGCCTTTATATAGCCTCACTACAATGCTCTCCTCTTAACTTTTACGAAGTATGAAGGGAATCAATCTCATAGCTCCTGATCGGCTATGAGAACTCCTGGTATTCCCACTTTAAATAATGATAAGACTTAAGCTTCTTCTCTCCAGCTCGACATTTAACTCAAAGCGACAAACCATAAGATTACGTTTATAGTTACTACGTAAGACAACGTAAGAAATAGTTTCTGGCTGAGACTTTGTGTACACTTAAACAGTGAGATGCGAAAATGCAAATCACAAGAGTAGCTGGAGCAAAGTATTTCTCTGGTAAAGTCCTTAGTTTTGCGTACAAGGATTGCTGGGTCACGGTAATAACTACTGCATTATCAGTTTTAGTGGCAACTAGTTCTGTTTTGAAATAGTGTAGGAATCCTGGAACCTTTTCCTCATCTTCTCTTAGAGTCTCAGCAAACGCCTTAATTTAATCTGCAGATTCTAAAAAAACTAAACCAAAGGAATAGGTGGTTTGGTCAGCAGACTTTTCTTGGACTTCGATGTCGGTCTGGACTGCTTCAAAGTCAGTAACTCTGAAGGTGTGGCACTTCCAGCTCACCCTTCTACGGTGGTGGTCAGGCTGATGAGTAGAGACTTCACCGATACTAGCTTCTTCGTGAGGGCCTAAAGTTCTGGGGCGGTAAATTCCTATTGAAATAAGTAAGAAGAGATCTTTACCCAACGAGATTTTGAGAAAAAGTGAATTCTTTATTGAACATTATGCAAACTTAACTAATGCAAAAGGTATGATTGGGAGCTGAACAGTGTCACAAGTCACTAAACCAATTAGCTGCTAGTGTTAACCAGTTTACAATGGTGGGAAATAACTAATCAACCGTATCAGGGGGCTACCCATGTAATTCATCCAGAAAAAGACTTAATAGTGTCGAACACAGTCTAGGTAAGACGCGACAAGGCAGCAATAAACTTAAAATTTATGGCTTACAGTAATCCAACTCTTTTTCTTAACTTTAAAGGGATGGGTGAGTGATCTGGAGTCACCAACAAACATGGTTGACTTACAGACAAATCATCTCAAATTTATCTATTGCAAATCTTAATAATTCCTTGACTACTTACTCATTTTAAAATATCAACCAGAAGCAATGCTGAAAGTTCTGAAGTCCAACTTTGCAAGTGTCAATTTTAAGTGTGACTTTTTTTTACTATGCCCTTATCCATATGAAAAAAAATATAAATATAGATTCTCCAGAGTAGGCGGAAACATTTATGTTTTGAATATAAGATCTCAAATGTATTTTACAGTCTAGAATTGATGCAAGCAGACATGAGCTACAACTGGTACACTTAGCGTCCACAAACTGCCTCCGTTGATTTCCGCTAACTTGTCGTGTTTTCTTTATTCCTACGGTAAGTAATAGGTTTAGGCAAATGATTATCCTCATGTCTGATGTTACTCCACTAACGCTTACACAATCTGAAATCTCTCGTATTATTGCCCGAAGTGCCACGTCTTCTGCACACGCTAACTCTTGAACGGTTGCTCCAATTTAAATGATCCATAAATCATTAGATGGGCATCTCAAAAACTCTCTTTGTAATACTTATGGTATTGATTTGAACCAATACGCCGTGAGCGTTATTGCTTGGATGCAGCTGTTCTGTCCTTGATGAACCTATGGTTTTTCGTTTGTTGCAGTGCAAGGTTTATCCCTACGGAAGAAAAGTCTATGTATCTACAGTTTCATATGCCACCAGATTGGAAGGTTTTTAATTGAAAAATTGGCTAAATTAGAGAGCATCGCTTTTCCTCAACTGATGAATTCAATGCAATCTTAATATTTCAATTCGAATTTCATCGTAAACTTTCAGCAAATGCGTCCAGAAAACTTCGCAATTACCGTGTTTACCGAGGCTTCAATTACTGGTTTGGATGCTAAAGCAGGACTGAGAAACGAATGAAAGGCCGCTAATGGTCCGTCGAACGGAAAGGATTACCTATCAATTAGCTTGAACTCTTAGCTATGGAGAATACCCGATAACACTTTGCCCGAATGTAAAAAATGCTGGTTCTTTATCATGTTCCAGCAGAAGCACTGTTTCATGTGGATATACTGTATGTGCAGTTTTCCAGTTTTCTCCAACAAAATTCTTTAAGATACCTGGTGCCACGTCAACAATGACACCCTGATTACGAAGAAGAGTCATAAAGGACATCTAGATTTACCTATCTGTCAGCCAAGATATGGTTTTACATAGAATGAGTAAAACGTGCTTATTCAAAGTCATGGACTTCGAGACAAAATATTAAAAACAGAGCCATATAGGCTGAATCAATAAAGTATTTCATGCAGCAGCCATATTCTAGCAGACAGCTTTATTTCAGGAATACAGGCAATGTAATTCATTCCGTAGTTTCAAACGCAAAGTACAGAATGAGCCCCGCATTTAATTTTCAGGAAAGAATGAAATAATAATGATGCCTTTTTGATGTGATATGGACCCCAATACAGATTGCAGAGTAGTAAATTACCTGATGTTCTGAATGCATAAGTTTGTGGAATAACTTGATTTTCTACATAATCAACCAACGTTTTACAATGAAAGTTGCGGCGACCAGTAATGAGATTTAGCCGTCGTCATGCGGATTAACATAAAATGTAGACAATTTTCTGGAATCGTGTTTCCTCTCATCAAAAAAATTAAATTAGGAATTTCATGACCATGCTTTTATTTGAACATTTAGGAGGACCTAATGATATCCAAAACTGTGTATTCCATCAATAGCAATTTTGTCTTAATACAGTGATAAAAACAGGTGCAAAACGGCCATTTAACATTATATTTCTCGTTCTATTTCCGTCTGTAAGCTATCGCACTACGCAGCTGAGTTGCTAAGAAAGTCCGGACGGCTACAATCGGGTTTTTTAGCTACTGTGCATTTTTTAGATACATCGCTTATCATTTAACATATCTTGATATCTCAATCGCATTCAATGTTTCATATTTTAAGAACAGTATAAAACAAAAGTACAAAGAAGCTCTTAGACTAACATTCCCGCTAGGAGTATTACACTACGAGTCTACAAAGCCAATGACCATAATGTAAGCTCGACTTTCGTTGCTTTCACTGTTCACTTCTGCCTTTGATTTAAAAATATGTAGAAAGCAGAACCGCAACCGTAGCTCCTATACCGTTTAGTCATCCTCCTCCTGCAGGCGAGGATGCGGATGAAGACTGATCTTGGTCTCTTCAATGTTGCCGTTTACTTTGACCTGCTTCATCTTTGTACTCTGGTTGGATTGGTAGCTGGACACGAGATGGAGATTCGTGTGGCTAGTTGGGTTGGCTTGACGCGAATTCGTTCTCCCGTTCCTTCCGAAGAAGATGCTGACTAGTGACTTTCTGAAGTTCCTTCCACTCGCACAATAGAGTAGAAAATTAACACCGAAATTCAAGTTGAAAAGGATGTTAGCCCATTGCTGAGCGGCTTGCACTTCTTCCACTTGGGCTGCACCGGTTAAGGACTGGAAGTAAATCAAATTACAGCAAGAATTAGGTCAACCGCGTTTAATGCTCTGAGCACCGAGATGAAAGGAATGGGCATTGTCTCGAGGCAACGAGGAGCCTTGGGGAGCTTAATCCCTAGTTTAAGCATTTCGGATCAGTGGAAAGAACCAAGAATGAATGAACATTTCTTGCTAGATCAGCGATGGATCAGAGCTATCGTAGGTAATAATTCTTCAGGCTATACTAATTTTAACTGACTCACAGCACTTTGTCACCAAGGATGGCTAGAGCTGAATAGCTGGCTGGTGTTTGCACTTCCGATTTATGCTCTTTTCTCTACCGAGCTCAACAATTATTTGTAATTTCTCAAGCCTTTGATTCTCTCTCATGCATCGGACGTCAAAGAAGCCGGTACTCTTGTGTCCAGTAATGGCTGAAACCGAACATATCTCTACCTACAACTTTTGTATTCGACAAGAACGACATTTGCATTTGAAGAATAAAGTTTTCCGTTAACAAGAGGTTGTGGACAAAGACAAATGTATTTTTATGCAGAGCAAATTGAAAAGTTGCGAAATTTTGAAAACTTTCTCCAGTAAACAAATAAAGGCGCGGTATTTCCTACTTGCTAAGCTGACTTTTCTCTGCCTCAGTACTCCGTCCCGAATCTTTTGAGCCCGATGAAAGTCCAAGGTGAAAGTTGGGAAAAACTACCTTGTGGCACATTTCAGAATCTGGCCGCAAGAAAGTCGTGTAGGAAACGTAATTTTGGGTGTAAATCATACAAAAAGCTACTTCCTTGCCAACTTTTCCAAGCCGAAAACAGTTTTCGCTTATCCCACACCCGACTTTAGCGGAACCTGAGGGAGACCGAAGAGTCAGTACAAATACTGTGATGGCACGTAGGAACGCGCCGAGGCAATTAAAGTACGTTAGGTCTAGGGGAATGTCATGCTTCAAAATATTAAGGCAGAGCAGCGGGTACAGCGCCATCATTAGCGGTTTTTGAATTGCGGTTTTAAACCCTGCTGCGAGCTGCGATGCAAGCAAGAGGGAACGAGAAATACGAGGAGGGAAAGCTACCAAGCTAATATCCTAATGGGAGGATCGGAACAAAATGCAAACAGTTACGCTAACAGCGTAGTCTTGGAGGAATTCATATAAGCAAAGGAGCTGACACTAATTTTTATTAGCTATGCTGCGCATAAAGCAGCGAAAGCAAGTACACAACTCAGAAGGATCCAAGACGCGTAACTTAATGTAATAAGAACGAACTGTAGCTGTTGGAACTGAAGCTTCCTCCTGCATTGTGAAAAGCAAAAGGCAGAATTTCCTTATACAGTAAAAAATAGCCGTAAAAATAAGCAAAATATGAACGTCGTCCCCAAGCCCCTGAAGCACTGCTCTTTGTTCAAGGCACAATGTTGATGTTGGATAGTTTTCTCCATAAGCCTCATCAGCACCTACACCTGAAAGTACACAGCTAGCGCTTGGAGCGAATTATATTTTCAATTTCTTCAAGACAATCAATCTTACGCAACGCCAAAATTCTCCACCGGGTAAAAATATAAAGAATGTCACTGTCTTATCTGCTAATTGGTTTTCACATTCCTCATTAACCCGTCCCCGTGAACCCAAAGGGGTAAGTAAAGAGAGATTTCGAAACAATTTAATCCCCGTCACAAACTCGTGCCCATCCTCATTTCCAAGATTATCTTTACCTGAGGAATTCCCCTTTCAATAAATTTGCAACACGAAAGGAGGAAACTTCATGCTAAGGAACAAATAAACAAACTTGTAAACAAGCTGTGACTGACTGATTAATCACCTGAATGTACGCCACGGCTCTGAAAGCATGAGCAGGGAGGTTGAGAACAAGAAAGACAGTGGAAACGAGCAACAGGGTTTTCGTAATCCTAGCTTCGGCTGCTGACGTCGTAGGGGCATAAGTTACTGGCCGGATTATTGACAGGTTGATTGGCACCGGAATTAAGTTGCGAATGGAGTCCATCCCTGCACGAATTGGACGACAGCGCGTTTTTCGCTGTTTCACCATCGTACTTTCCCTTCCACATCGATCCCCCCGTCCCATTCAAGACGTTAGATAAATTCGACCCGGCTCTGTTAAATCTTGCATCAGGTTTTTTGTTTCTGGTGCTGTTGCTCGAAGCCCTTCCACCGTAGGACTGGTGGGATGCAGATGCTAAGCCGATTTTGGAAACTGCCATGATATTCTCCCTTTGCCCTTTCAAGCGCCACACGCAAATTGCAATCCGAATGTTGAGGTAGGAGATGATAAAGAAGGGAACGATGAGCGTCAAGAAGCTGTCAATGTGACTGGCGATGCTGGAGATGTAGATATGTTCCTCCCGCACGGAGCAAATGCGAATAGTTTCACTCATGTTCTTGAGGCTTGCGGTGAAGTTTTCTGCAAATTGAATTACGAATGATGACAGGACTCATTTTCATGCATGGCTCGCTATCTATCTTGCGAAAACACTCGGCTTTCACACCTAGTATTTTAGCAAGGTTTTTAGCTCTCCTTGGCAAAATTGCAGGTTTCCTTCTTTTTAATAACACTTCCAACATACAGTCTCTTTTCATCGGTAGTTTTTAGATAGATGGTGCAAGTTTACTACGAAGTCTCTTTTTCCCAGTCATTTAAATTCGAAATCACAAGAGAGTGACAGCGAAGATAATGTACGCTCTCTTACATAATAAAAGTTGAAATGTTGGAATTTTACCCTCCACAACTTTTACAATGGCAGAAAGAGGCATTGGACATGTTTTAAATGAACATGATTCAATTCGATTAAGATCTGTCTCTTACCACTGACATGAGGAAATGTAAAGCAGGAAGAATGTTCGCCCTGCTCCGATCTCAACTGAGGATCTGCCAGAGCCGAGAGGTTGCATTTGGGCGTGGAGCCGTCCTCCGGTACCAGCTGGGTATTTGGACTCGGTAGCGTGTATGGATCGAGGGGAAAGTCCATGGCTCTTGCAATGAACCAAACGTAGGAGAAAGCCAGCATGGCGAGGAAAGTGAGCGTCGTGATGACTTTCTTGGCACGGGCCACTGTGCAAACTGTTGGACGTGTGAGGGGATAACAAACGGCGAAGAAACGTTCCGTGGTGAAAGCCACTGTGAGCCACACGGACAGGAAACACGTCACCTGGCCAAGGTACATTACGAGGGGACACGTAAGCTCACGGGTAATCACCTGGAAACCCATGTCCTCTAGCCAGACAGCCAATAAATTGATCAGAAATCCAGTGTCACTGATAGCCAGCGCGGATAAATAATAGGAGGATGACAAGTTCCGATGCGTGGGTGCCACGCAAAATACAGTCACCGAGAGGCAGTTCCCGATCGTCCCGAACAGGAACAACAGCGGGATGGACACTTTGTTCACCGCGTCGTAAGAAAAGAGGAACCTGGAAATGATAGCGAAATCACTGTCATTAGTTGTACTAGGTCATAACTCATAATTGGGGTTTTGTGTGCTACGTGTTGCCCTTGGCATGTTATTGGCTCGGTACAACCTGATAGATTTTATCGCTGGTAGCATAAGAAGAGGCAGAGGCAACGCCGGAAAAATACCATTTGTGCAGCCTGACATGCAATTTTGGGGCTACATCAGCTGCTTGGCCTTCACCCTTGGCCAGCTGGAAATCCGGCGGTGTGTAACAAAGAAAGTGGTTTTGTAATGTACCTAGCCAACAGAAAATGTGTACGAGGCCCTTTGTTAGCTTGACTAAGTGACTTGTCTAAACCAAGCTCTTGTGTTGCCCATATCGCTGAGACGCACGGAGCGCAGTTGAGATTTTAAAAAATGGCCTCCATCCAACCGTAAAAAGTTATTATGTCCAACAACTGTGCGAGCCCGTTCCTCTTACCCTGACTTTTTTCTCAACAAGGTTCTAATAAAAATGGCAAAATCTCGACCACAACCCAACACCAGCCCCAGTTCGCAGATTCCGGCTCCCTTGAAGCGAAAACTCGTAAAATGATCTTCGCTAACAGAAGGTGAACTGCAATCCTACCGTTATCATCCGTAACAACCGGCGCTTTTGATCCTGTTTGGCTGCCCACTTTGGAATTAAGTGGTTCTCAAAGCTGTGAGTTAATACGAAACGTTCTCGTGTAGCTTATGCTCTCTTCAAGAACCATTTATCATTGGAGTGAACCAGCCGTTGCATGGATTGCACTTGGAGGAGAGATGAATTGAATACTTGAGAGAAATTATTGCAACATAAAAATTATCAAATGGCACTTTTCCAATTCCATGAATTGCCTTTGGAGACCCGGAGAGAGAAAGGGAGAGCGACGGATGCATTTAGCATGGAGGGATTAAGTGATACTTCACTTGCTTTTAACTAGTACAAATACGCCGTGCTTCAATGAATTAAGAAAGTACTGTGTCACTTTCTCCAGCTTAAGAGTAGCTGGTATAACTGATACCTCATGAGCCGTGACGCTTTCTGGTTTAATTCTCACTCAGCAAGCTGGAGCTGAGAATTGAGATTGCGATGTGGTTTCGGTCATTAAATTGATGGATTGCGTGAGATCAACCTCGCTTTCTACGGTAATGAATCTTGGATCGAGCATCGGTACCAGCAGAACAGCTGGGAGGCGGAAGTAAGGCGGTATAATGCCTCGTTTAGCCCTGTAGATACCACGGCTAACGGGCTATGACACGTTCTTTCAAATCAATGTTCGAACGTCCCGTCTCAAGCCCACCATCAGTGGGGATTTGCAGCTGGCCGGATTCAGCAAAAAACTTTCCTTACTCAATCCATGACCATGGTAAGGTAAAATCCCGTTCGGTGCGTGAAAAGCATGCAACTTTCTCAACCGGGGTTCCCAAGAGAATGCACCATCAGTGGGGATTTGCAGCTGGCCGGATTCAGCAAAAAACTTTCCTTACTCAATCCATGACCATGGTAAGGTAAAATCCCGTTCGGTGCGTGAAAAGCATGCAACTTTCTCAACCTGGTTCCCAAGAGAATGCCTTTTTTAAAACCATTTAATTCCCGTACTGAATACTGGGACCAATTCAACAACTCCTCGGAGCTCGAATTCTTGTAGCTGAAAAGTAACCAAGGCTGGTTTAGATTGAGATTGGTTTGAAAAAAAGTTCATCGATTCGTTATGAAACCAACGCTGAACTTGCGTTTCTCGTCTCAAAAAACAAATGCGTAGGATGCTATGTACACTCTGATCGCAGATGATAGCGACGTAGTCGATACTCCTCCCCATCATCAGATAGCAGCTGGTATTGAAAGTGAAATTGGATTTGCAGACAAGCCGACGCTTGCGACTAGAGCATACATTGAAGGTTAGCGAAAACAAAATCCTTGTTGGCCGAGGGCAAGTTTTCCTAGGGTTGTAAAAATAAATGCCTTGCATTATACATAGAATGGACGAGCGCTGAACCAGCCAGAACAATTGGATCGGGCTATTAGACGCAATTTAGTGAAACCCAAGTCCTAGCCAATAAGGAACAGATTGACCGGAAACAGCTGCACTTGAGAGCAATGACGCTTGATTTGCGAAAATTGAATCTTTCCTCCCCCTCATGTGAGCTTGAAGTAACACCCGAATCTTGTTCCTCAGTTGATTAAAAAGATCCAAGTACATTATGGAGCGTTGGTAAAAGCCAGCTGCTCGGGCTTAAGCCTTTGAATGAAATAAAAGTTTATCCTTCATTAGGTGCTTGAGATTTGTGTGAGACTCCACAGCCCACTCTTGCTGACAACGCTAATGATAAGCAGATGTGCGGTTCCCACTAATGACAAGATTTGCGATTATGTCGCGCCGGTTTTTTGCGAAATCTCGCTGGTGGTAAATGCTGGTCCATGTTTTTTGCAATGAACCATAGGCGAAGATTTACGATTGGCTTCGCGCTTTACTGGTTACTTCTATCACAGCTCCTACAATGGAAATTACTAGGCTTTAAAAGTGTCCCTTTCTAGCACGTAACTGTAACGAATTTGTCTCTGGAGAATTATGTAAACAGCATTCTTTTCTGGATCCCTACAGAATATTAAATCCAGGAAAAATTTGAAAAATTACAAACTAGCGAAAAGATTTGCGCACTGATACTGGATATGATTCTACCATGTGAAATATTCGCTCAGAGGAACAAACTGGAAATATTTGGGATCGGAGGCATGCCAGAATCTGAACTTTTCGCCTTATCGAGCCACAGGAGGAGATAGTGTAGCCCTGCACGTTTCTCATATTGACAGCTTCCAGCTTGCCTACTTATCCACAAATCATGAGGCATTTAATCCTCTCCCTGACGGATACCGCAATAGATCATCCTGAGAGTACATGTGCCTCTCACAGTTCTTGGAGAAGGAAGCTTCGATAAGAAATTATGTTGTGGAGAAGTTCAATATGCCGTAGCATCTCCGCCATTCTACAGTGGAAAAATAATTCGCCGTAAATAAAACCACGTCTGGGACAAGGAATACAGCCTCACAAGTAGTGAAAGCAGCGAAAGCAGTAAAAAGTTTCCCAAATATCATAGCAAGTACCCCATTCCTTTTATGATCTCAGAGGGCAAATATCCTGTAAATATCTGTACCAGTATTACATTTCTGGCAAGAGCTTTCCTTGGTACTGAGCCATGAAATAAAAAATACATTTTTAAAATGCACATGCTCTGCACGAATGGAAGATACAGCGCATATTACTCAGATGATTTATACGGTTCATAATTTTCTTTCCCGCCTGATGAACCCTTTCCGTGCCGAAAATGGGAAGTGACCCCGGAAATTTCAACGAATCCAGGGTATCCACATCTCAGTGTACAGAATGTTTGTATGGTATTTACACTTAGTAGTACAGGAACTATGCGCTTTCTTCATACATCACAGGAGCTTACTATCTCCTTGAACAAGAGCTCAGGTGGCAACTTAATGCCTTGGGAATCCTACAATCTAGAGTGATGAATTCCAGCTCCTTTCAACCTCCTTTCCCCACCTTGTATACATATGTGACATGAGGCTTGAGGAGCCTGTACACCTATATTACAGCACTGCATTCTCGAATCTGACAGAACCAAAGCTACTTTCCGTCCATGCGTTCATTATTCGTGCTCATTAGGTGTTTATAACATAAATCGCGCAGTAAGAATCCACGTGGCCTGCATTCCTTTGAAAGGTTGAAGAAATCATGGCGAAAACTAATGATAAAAACCTTTAATTACGGCCGTTGTACGTGTAAAGATTAGACATGGAACAGGCAGTAAATAATCATCAGAAACAGAAACCCCGCTGACGTAAGTAGAAATGCATTGTATTAATGAGCCTGGGTAGAAATATTTTCTCCTGTGCCAACTTCCATAGACTGCAAAATAAGGCGAAAATGCCGCATATTTTAATCAAAACGACACTGTCCCGTCGGCAACAAAACACTAAGCCTTCAAGGCTGTCGGAGAGGGCCCTTCCTCCTGATTCCAAGTGTCTGTAGAAAGTAATATTGCCTCGAGCTATTTTTCTTGATATGACACAGGAACACAGGCCTGGCTTGATGGCTTGATTGCTTCCATGAATCTCTACTGCAGAAATTAGATGAGATTGCTGCTGTGCCTCAAGAACAATTTTTGTATTCGTAGATTATAGAAGAGAGTGCATCATCGCTAATAGCAACCGCTTTGGTTGATGGTACTTGCACTTGCAGTTGGAATCCGTACTCGAGAGGGATTCTTTTACAACTTTGATTTTCCTCAACAAAAATAAAAAACAAGAGCTCAGCCCAGACTAACAGATCAGTCTCCTTTGAGACTATGATCTGCAGACCAAAACAGCGAAGTAAATCAATTCCTTTCAGCAAGCTTCATAGATAGGCCAGAGCCGGGGGAGGAAAAAACTTTTTATCACCTAAAAGCTAGTCGGGCCATGAACTCAAAGCAGACTGAAAATGATAAAGCGAAACCGCTTTACTAGTCATTTTCAAATGGAAACTTAAGCAGCTTCTTGAGCGAAAGTTGACTTTCACCCTATTGCCCACGCATCATGTCTACTCCATTTCTCTTGTGTAATATGACTCGGCTACATGCCTGTGCCAAGTTTGGTATACAAAACGCTCTGAACTTTCATCACTTTACATACTCTACTGTCTTGAATCATCCGGTCGCTCCCCGAGTTTCCTGCTCTGCTAAAAGAAGTCACATTTGTTATTTCCCGCTAATATGTGCCCACAAAGCATCATTCGACCAGGGCTGTAAAACAAAAGCCGTAAAGGCGTGACTAAACCCCTGGAGATTAATTGCATTTCGCAGTTGAAAACCCCAGTTGACAAAACTCATCACCCTAAGAAACTTTCGCAGACTTTGTTCGACTTACCTTATGATGTCATCACCAGGCTCCTCGTCAACGAAAATCTGACTCTCGTTTACAGCCCCGGTGGTGGCTGGCGGATGATTGAGCAGATGCATACCCGAGAGAGAATCCATGCCTACGTCGAAGCCAATTTACTGTGCGTTGTAGAGGAAGTTGGGAACTGATGAAGCGATGAAGGAAATAGATCTTCTTTTTTAATTAAATTTAAAATTATTAGATTATCCTCCAAACCAGCTCGTCACAGCGTCCATAAATCCAAGTCCTGGTTACACACGAGTGATCACTGCGTCTACTAGCTTGGCTCCTTACCAGGTTCACAATTCAAGCTCAAGAGCCAACACCAAAGCGGATTTCATCCTCGCAAATAGTATTTATTTATCCTGTTATTAGTTCAGCTGAGCTATTAAGCTTCATAAGTAATTCACAAAAGCAAAGAGTTAGTTGAATTTACAACCTTCCAGTTTACCAGGCTAGTCAAAAGGGTTCAGGCTTCAGATTCACGGCAAATCCTCAGCCCTCATCTTCTGCACTGGTACATCATCAGACGGTAGCGAGTACTTCACATTCGACTTGGGTAGCCTAAATCACTGGAGAACCTGATGGAAATCACAGCTGCAGAACGTTTTCTCAACTCTAAGCGACAGCTGGAGCACAACCTAGATAAACCAGTCAGGAATGCGATCATCAAGACTGGGGGATTGAAACACGGAAATTGCTACAGTTGTACTAAACAGAGGAGCAACCGGAGGGATTGGAAAACTTTCCCCGTTTTTCCTTCCGTTGCTTTACCAGCACGGGATTTGGCTAAATGTTGATCCTCGATTTAGTCCTAAAAGCTGTATTAAAGCCCCACTTCACTCAACAACATGTTCACGATTCAAGATTTGAGTAGATTTGAATGTCTTGCCTGGTACTTTCTCCCCGTTTTGTTTTCATTAGAGCTTTGTACTATATAAACTAAAGAAGGAGTACGAGACCGCTTCGCCGCCGCTTTCACCAACCAGTTCGAATCGAGACGGAATCTCAACTGCCAGCGGCTGCTACCAGTACGAGGCTTAAAGCTGTATTTCAGTTTAGTTGCGATTTTCCGGGTTGCTCTGCCAAGAATCACGGACCGCATCCCTCTGTCGGGAATTGTAGCCCATGTTAAGATAGCCGACGGGCTGTGGGTTTGCAATGGCATGGTGGGTAATGCATGCACTCTTAAAGAATTGAAGAGGATGCTCGGGTTGCATGCTGGGAAGAAAAGCGCAGGATCTCATGCTAAATTAAAGTGCCAGTTTTTTCGTCTTCCGGGTCGGTTTCCCGAAATTTATGGTGTCACTAATCGTCAATTAACGTTTTTCTACTAAATGGCTTGCTACTAAACTAGTTCATAGTTTACGGCTACTAAATTCATGGCTCAAAGCATTTCTTCCCTTTGGTCACACTGCAGCTGGGGTTTCTATACCATGCGTATGAGAAGCCACGCTATCTTCCTGAATCTGTGGGATGTTGCTAAAATACAATTGGGAATCATAATCAGCCCTAAAATAGACGTCAACTTGTTATAAGATAACAGACACCACTTGGGATGCTAATAAAGCTGCGATAAAACTTCAAGATGAAAGTTTAAGCACGAAAGGACTTGAGGTTTCATCGAGGTTTCAGTTACTTATTAAAATTCAAGAAACCACTTGAGGATTTCAGTAAATCGGGAGCAAAACTTTCCTGAAACCGATGTAAGATTACAAAACATCAAAAGCGAAGACGAAATTAAGAAACCGAGTCATGGCTTTTAAAAGTTGGGTCTACTACGGAAAACTAAATAGTAACAATGTTTAATATAGTTCCTGGTCTCAAAATGTCAACTTGGTGTTGTGGCCAGGAAGCACAAGGCAAGCCATACTTTCTACCCGGACAATAATTTCGTTAGACAAGCCTTCGTTTCAAGTCAAGTCGGTGTACATGAAAAGGAATGGAAATTGCTTTTCTTCAAACCAAGCACTTCCACCATATACGTCAACGTCGGCGTCAATTCCTTAATGGAATTCAAATTCATTAGAGGAACTATCTATGCTCCGTGCTTCTGCTGCGGCTTTAGACAATCTGTGAATGCGAGCCCGGGACTCTGGCTTGTATTCATTACTGTCAGGATTCAATTGTGAGAGATGAAATTATATGCTTTCTCTTTCATGAGAATCCGTGTTAGACGGATGACAGAGAAGGCTGGGGGAGAGAGGAAAAGACCAGAATGAATTAATGCGAGCTTGACCAGAATTTTAAACTGGCACTTCACTTGGGTCAACATCGTGGTTTTTTGGGGTATGACGTAACAAGTAGCGAGAAATCCGTGAGTCCCGTACCCAAGAAGAGGAAATCCATTGTCAGCTATGGTACACAAAAGGTTTACCATGTGTGCTGGCTGCAAAAGGAATACAAAGGTACGGTAGTGGAGATAACTAATTTTATTTGTCAATAGTTACGTCCTATTAGTTCAATTCTTATACAATTCAACAAAGAAGCCATTCAAAGTTCAAACTTGAGAGTCTTTCCCTGCTTGAGAAAGCGATATGGTTGAACCGATTTTCTTTATAGTGTCGTTTTATGTAATCGTTGGATGATTGGCATCAATTACAGATCCGGTTGCCATGACAACGCATCTGGAACGAGGATTGATACAAACTTGAACAAGTTTTCCGATCATAGGAATTGAGGAAAGAAAACTTCGACGTGGTGTTTCACGGAGTGAGACAGCGGCAAAAGTGAAAGGAAAACAAAATCTTTCATGCGTGTTACACAACTGTGGCTTAGTTTGCCAAAGTTTATACAATCCATTTTCTGTAAACCTTCAACTGCTCCGGAGGTAAAACTGATAAGGTCCATTTAATTGTAATTGTATTAGTACTTGTTTTGCTCCTGTATCTGTACATTTGATTCGTGATCGTGGTTTGACCATAGAATCGTAGAATGAAATGAAATTCACCACCGAACGTGCATTTCCCACCATGAAGTTTCAAGTTGCGCTCCAAAAATTTCCGTGGTTGAGTAACAAAACCACAGGCCAACAAACGTTAACACAATACAACCAAAGATGTTATCCGTGAGGAGAATTCTAGCACGATTCCCTAATCCAATAGCCACTACAAGGCTCATCCATATGCTCCAGCAGTTAATCCCACTTGCTCTCGGCTTTATTTATGTAAACTTTGTTGAAACCAGAAACCGCGCTGTGCCAAATCCCAGGTTTTAATTCGAGCACGGCCGAGATTAATTATTGCTCTGGTGAACAGATAGCGGGTGAAAGCACAGAGTGTTTTGCTCAATAGCCTTGTAATTTATCATCCGAGCCATCCTTTCACCAGCCAACTTCCGCAGATGTGCATAGTAGTCATTTGCAGACTGATGAGACGCAGGGTAGCTCTGGCTCTGCAGCTGTACTAATTACAATAATTGTTTACACGGCCATTGCAGATGTGCACAATTATTTGTTGACGTATGCACACACCAAACGTAGATTAAGACACCTGAACTTGTAATAAAAGCTGATATCAAGGTTATTTCTCCTCTAGTTTTCACCATAACTATTCTATCAAGCTCCGCTGATAAAAGAGAATTCTGTGAGTGGCGGAAACCTGTTCGTGATCGGAAATGGACGTGTTCCTGGAACACACTTTGTGAATCATCAAGGGAAAATTCTCAAAATTTGTGAAACAGGCAAGAAAATTCTCGGATAAGGAAAGCAATATTTCTTCTTCTGAATCTATCAGCACAGTGGCAGCAATTACGTGGAAGTAGTCAAGGACACCTAGCTTCCTTTGACAACATGATTGGAGATCAAGAAATTACTTCCCGTACATACAGGCTCATAAATAACATCCAACTTTTCATTACCACCTAAAATTAGGAACTTGATCTTGTGAAAGTTGCGAAGCTGCTGTGCAAACATGATTCGAGATCAAGAAATTACTTCCCGTACATACAGGCTCATAAATAACATCCAACTTTTCATTACCACCTAAAATTAGGAACTTGATCTTGTGAAAGTTGCGAAGCTGCTGTGCCTACCGGCAGAATAAACTCGTGGAAAATGTGATAATGACGGCAACGAGCTGGGTCAACAGAAACTAATTTGCGACTACCCCAATACCCGCTGAACTTGCAAATTTTGGCAACCCTGACCTAAACCATGCTTTATGGACTCGAGACCTAATGGCTTCTCTGCAGGAAAAGTTTGCTGGCATGCCAAAGACTTCTCGCAATCGAGTAACGTAATGTACGCTTCTCATGTTGTAAATAACACCATTTTGATTACAGCCTGATTACGTAGGGAAATTTATGAAGAGGATCAAGAGGAATTCATTCCAGTGCGACGACGAGAGGGCTTAGAACATTCCAGCCCCAGTATCTTCTGAAAACTCCTTGGGCTAAAAAGCATGTGGAATGAGCATTTCTAATTTACGAGAAAGGCTAAGGGAAATTCCGGCTACCGGAACTGCCAGACCTGACGTAATCAAGAAAATTTTAGGGCCAAATTAACCTTGGTGGGCGTAAAAACTTCATTCTGAAATTAATGAAGCAGACATACAGGGACGACAATACGCGTCGCATCCTTTCATAGCCTTTAAGGGCCTATGGTTGTCAACTGGTCCATATTTTGTGGAGCTTTATGAATCGGATGTGCACAAGGCATGGATTATCTGCCCTTTCTTGTACTTTCTGTTTGATGGTTCTAGAGATTCTTTCATTGTTACAGTATTTTTCTTCTGAAAAAATAAATGTCGTATGAGCTAACGTTGACGGCAGGGTGAATTGAGCTGGTTGCTTTGTTCTCCTTTCGTTTACTAGACGATTTTCTCCTTGCTGTCTTCACCAGAACGGTTCACTGGCTTAATGCGTCAGCGATTGGTTTTGTGCAAATATGTCGAAAATTGTGAATCTTTCGGACCGTGTGCACTTATCACCGGCGCTATACCACCGCGATAAGCAATGCTCAACTTCTACAAATCTCTCCCCACGGAGCACACAAAGACAAGAATCTGCAGAGCTACATCAAAGTCAGAAACAAATGCAAAAATCTGACATATGTCAAGCCACTTTTGGACAAGATGCATTAAAGGTAGTGCGTGAAGACCAACGTGCTTTTACCAGGAGAAAGTATAAATGTAAAAGGTGACTGTAGTTGTCAACGTGTGAAAGCTCGGAACCATGGCACCAAATCGAATTGTGGAGGAAGAATCCAACTTTTCACCGAGCGGCATTTTTCTTTGCCTCTCACAGAAACAGTAAAGTCGCACTCATAAACAAGTTACGAAAAGTGGCAAAATTACAAAAGGCAAAGATGTCTGGAAAAAGGTGTTGCGACTTAGGTGTTTGCATTTGCAGAGATCTCTAAATGAATTCAACGTGCCCATTAGTTCTCACTAACGATTATGTGGCCATTCTACTTAACGGCAATGGATGCCGGTCACCAATGAGCAAGTAGTTCGCACTCATTAAGTTTGTCAACTATCTCGAGTTCCAATTTGTCAAAATATAATCTTTCCTTTATGTGAATTCCGACCGCACCTCAGGGAGATGCGTTTCAAAAGTGTTGTTATGTCCGACGTAAGGATTCGGACAAAACTTTCGGGGGCGGGAGAATGGTGTCGCACTTTGGGATGAGTTTGCATAACTTTTGCTATCAGGAAGAACCGCAAGCTTCAAATTCGCAGTTGAGGAAGAAAATCATCTCAATTTTAAAATCCTCAGAGAGGCTAACACAAAAAGAGACGCCGTACATCTCCAGTGGAGATAAAAATAAAATTGGAATGCTTAAAAGCGTCATTAAATTGTGAGCCACATGGAGTTGGAGTCGTCCAAATGCAAGAACAAGAAGAACAGAAGCGCAAGAAAGAACTCGAGGAATATAGAGTACGACGGCCAGGCCGTCGAATACAGTGGATGAGAAGAGGAGTCACTGAGCCCTGTTTACTGGAATAAAAGACGGATGATGGAACAAGGAGAATGAAGAGAGGGAGAAAGCAAAGCAATTCTAGCCAATCTAAGTTATAGCTGCACATTGAATTCCCAATTTATAACAATCTCACCCCCTATCATTCCCATTGTCCTTGGCTCCCGCCCTCGCCGCTTCAAGATACACCAGAAGAACATTCGTAAGTGGGCTGGAATTGCCTCGTATGTAGATAATGGGCAAGGGCTGTAATGCCGGTAAGCTTCAGTTTATGCTGCCTGGTTCTGGTGAAAGTAGGCGGTGCGTGGATTCGTGGCACAAACCTTGTTTGCAAACTGTATTTCGTATCATTCCCATAGATCAGAATCCGCCAGCTATCTTTTCCGAATGAAGCCTCGGAATCTGTCCTGGGTCATATTAGGAAACCCATTTGGAGAAAGAAAAAAATCCCACGTAAGACCCTTCCGCCACTGGGATACAATTGGTGAAAGTTCGAGCTTTCACTGGCCTAAGAAGTGGATGCACTGTCCCATCAGCATCAGCTTTGTTCACGAAAATTGGCCTTGGAATGCACTGCCAGCGTAGCTTAGAAAATAAGCTGAGACGTCGATACAGAAGAAATGGAACTGTTTGTCGGACTGAGAGAGAATTCAAAGTCAGAATACTGAAGGCTGGAAAATACGGTAGACCGAATCCTGGTTCAACATGCTTCCACTCATTTGAAAATTTTGAAACCAGGATTTCAAACAGGAGCCAGTAAAATATTTGTACGAAGCTCTAGCTTCGCGCCTTAATGCAACTAAAATAAGATAATCAGAGTAAACAATGGAAGGTACAATGTATATTTAATTTATAGGAGATGATGCGAGGGAGCTAATTTACAATGGGAGGTAGTTTACCACTCGTTATCTTACAGGGCAGGAACCGTAGGCCTTAAGACAAACAATGCCGGAACAAGTGTTAAGGAAATATAGCATGAAACCAGGTCAATCTCCCTAAAAGATTCAAGCGAGTTAGCATGAGGTTTTGCGAATCTTCATTGGAGTTCCAAACAGATCGTCTGTACAGGTGAGCTAACGGCAAGCCCTGATACGCTAATTTCGCGAATTCAACTCCACTGATCATATAATTAGAGACGAAATGCTGAAATCATGCATGCAAATACACACAAGCTTTAGCGATGTTAGTGCTGGGAACTTGGGTTGAAGATTCGCCAATGTATGTACAAGTGGTTCCGTGGTGTAGTGGTTATCACGTCTGCTTTACACGCAGAAGGTCCCCGGTTCGATCCCGGGCGGAACCAGAAACTTTTGCCAATTGAATTTTTGTGCACCGTTGCAAATGTGGAAGCTTATTTTCCCATCATCCGTAAAGGTCAGCGTCAACCTAAACTATGTTATTGGATTACTGCATAGCAACCCCTATTTCTAACAGCCAGTACATCTTTTTCACGGTACAGCTTCATGCACATGGACATGACTCAGTTCAAGTAAAGGTGTGATCTTGTAAAGTTAATCGGCACTTAGCAACCATACTTTATTAGCCACTTTATTCATAACAGGTCCTGAAGGCCGATCATCGACAATTTCAGTCTATTAGCTATTGGAATTTACGAAGCCCTGCATAAAGGACTTGCCTCGAAGACGGTCAACAATTTCAACCCCATTCATGTTACCTTGGAGATGCTCAAGCACCTATTTGATATCCGATATGGAAATTTCAAGAAGAATTTACCACCTCCATCTCATCCTCTTCTCACATTTGCGGAAACGGCTAATAATCCCAATGTTCATGGACTGCGATAGCAGAGACCGACAAAGCATACCGCACTTCCTGGTACTTAATATCAAGTTAGTGCAATGACGTTCACTTCCAATTACGGCTTTTACGACGTTATTTATCTCTGATTGAAACTGAATCACAGGCAAGTGGCTTTGAGCTCCCCAGATCTTACGAAGGACAAAATTAGACCGAGCCCGCACTTGTAACAAGACCAAAGGCGGAAGCCTTGCAAAGCATCAGCTTCACAAGAAACTGATCAGCGTAATATCATCAATCCGTCTTAGAGACTTGTCGCTGTCTTCTCAGAAAATGGATTACATTTGTAAATTGGGCATGCTCTCCCCTCTTTGGTAGAGTTTATCAAGCTTTCACCAACTTTCTCCGCGGCGGAAGCCGTGGGCAGATTTCATTTTTTTAATGCATACCAGATACCGTGCGGACACTCGACCCTGATAAGAATTCACGAGGTAAGTCTTTCTCTCTTCTTAGCGTTTAGCGACCAGCGAACTGAAGTAATCTTTTCCAAGCCATTCTCTCTTTTCCAAAGGGAATCAAGTTCTAAAAGCATGCATGAGCACTTCAAAGTAGTCAAAGATTACGAAATAACTGTCCTACAAAAGACTAATCCCGCATCACGCAGCGTGCCAGTATTCATGTCACGCACAGCTAGGCTTTGAAATTTATTCAGCATTTTACAATTATCACGAAGGGAAAAATTACGTTTGACTGCAGTCACTTTCACCTGCGAAGCTTCTCAGCTCTGATTCCAGGCTTATGATGGAACTTTTGATGAGATACTACAGTGAAGCAATTTGAGAAAACAGCTTATGCTGCTCATACTATGGAGATCAAAATTACTTGCATCGTTGTTTGTTCCATCTTTTAGCTCATGTAATTTAGCCTGAGCAACGGCTTAAAATATTACGCACTACTTTTAAACAGTCCCCCTAACCCTCGTAGCAAGCTCAAGAGTTTACAATAGGAAATAAGGCAACTAACTAATCCGAATTCACGTAACCTGGAGTTTCAGGGGGAAAACGTGAGATGGGTTTCTAATGAGGTAGTTGCCAGGATGCCCGGCCTTACCCGGCACTAAGAGCAGTCTTTAATGTGATCTTGCAAGATTCTTGCAGCTTATCGCCATCTGATACATGCTGTAAAACGAGGCCAATGATAATGCGTCATAGCCCAGCCTCAATTGCCATAAAGCGTGAGTTGTAAGGAGTTGAGAATCCCCTGCCTTCTTGGACTTTCTTTTAAGACTTTTGCTTACTTTAGCCTACTAGTTACAAGTACCATCGCAGGACAGTTTCCCATCTAAACACGCCAGCTTACCCAAAGGAAAACTTTTCCGTCTTTCTCAAGGCGCAATAAACGAATTGTCGGAAGCTCGAAACAAGAGAAGGCGTCAACTGAAGAGGTTCAAGTGGCATTAAAAAAGTGCTTGAGCGGGGAAGATGTTGACGCTAGTCCTCAAGTGTTTTTGCTGTATCCGGATGAGTCTTAGTTTGTGAAGGCTTCCTGCTAAACCTGCAAGATTTCCGTCCACTGCTCCAAGCTACTTTCCCCACAATCCTAACAAGTTCGTCTCGTCCGGTCCAATCATTCAGTTTCAGAATGTCCGGGCACTCAAGCACTCTTACGACACAAAAATGTATGAAATACAAAAAGAAACAGCCGGCAGGACGGAAAATAAAAGCTCAAGATTGTCAATAATGATCGCAATGTAATGCAGCTTGGCATTTTTGGCACGCTGGACAAGAAACGAGTCCGAAAAGACAACTTTCACCGTAAACATCAAAGTCAGGGATGAGAACGTAACATTCCGGCTCCTGCTCTGCTAAAACTGACGTAGTTGAATATGAGCAATAAAACATCTACACGTACAATAAGTTTTCTCAGAAGAATGCCATGTGTTGCGACACTAAAAAGGACCCCTATTAGTTTCATGAGGCGCGTCAGTTCTATTTTCGTCTTTGGTGTAATTTCTACAATGAGGGACCAGGAAGACGATAGGGGCACGTGGGAAAAATTTGTTTCCGCGGAGAAAGCACGCTTCGATGACTTTCTCACTCCGGCCCATTGTCTCATATCCGCAAGAGACAGCTCTACTGCGTAACTTATGGCTCAAAGATGGGCTATGATGTCGAAAGATTAACCAGGAAAGGGAAACTGAGAAAGCTGTTTGGAGCGTAAAATATTCCCAGCAACCTCTTTTCCAAAAGGTTTCCCCTTCAATATTTTCTCTTAAGGGATCAGCTTTCACGCTGAAACGAATCAAGAAAATTCAGATTTAGAATCCAAACCGCTTGGTGCGATGAGCCTCGTGCTAGAATTAGCTACACAAGGCAAGGGCCTTTTACCCCCGGGGGAAGTAAATTTTCACCGCAGGGGTGAAAGCTATGCTAACGAGAAGTGAGGAAGTAGCCCTTTTCTCGCCTCCTTTGCGTTGCTGTCTAATTATAATAGTAAGGCTTTGTAGGATTATAAATTAAAGGAGAAGTGTAGCAAGCTCATGAAACAACATCTGATACGTAAAAAATGATTCACTTGATAGTAGTCTTTTAACGCCTTGCTCTACTCAAAACTTTAATCTAGGTGATCAAAGGCTCTTACCCCTTCATAGATACACCGCGGAGTGCGCTTTATCTAATTCCGAATAAAACTTCAGAGAGAGAAACAGCTTCAGCTAATAACATCATTGAAGGAATGTCAGATTTTATTTTATTTGTGGCTTTCGGCTTTTATTAATTCTTTGACAGGTTGCCGAAGCAACGAAGTATTACGTGTTTTGCCAAATTAGAATCAGTCTGTTACATAAATAATATCTGTTTCAGTGAAATACTCTAGATCGTAACAACCCTGTATTCCAGTCACATGTGCAATTCATCATGGTTACAGGATTCTTGATTTTAGCTTCTGAATGCAACTCTGGAACACCGCAATCTTGCAGACAGAAATTAGCAGTATTTAATGGACAGGGTACGAATGATCTTTATATCTAGAAAAATGTGAGTGAGTTAAACCCGTGAGTTTCGATTTTAACCTAACTGTCGCTGAAACGACGCTAATGCTAATGGATCTTGGGCTACTTAATCTGACTGGAGGAACTCACAGTTATACTGTGATAACTAGTGACAGTAGGCCAGCAAGTAAAGCTATAGTTCTGCTAATAAGTTCCTTTGGCAGACTCTCATTACAGTTGAAACCTGCGGCTGTGCAGTTAAATAGATTCATCTGCAAGAATCAGTACTCAGCTTCAATAAAATGCTGAAATAAAGATGTCACCACGGATAGTTTTGAAATCTAGATATCGCATGCCTATCTTCAAGGTAAAGTCGTCAGAACTCGGGGATGGCATCAAACGTCAATGCATCCTGTTGCCAACTTTACTGATGAGTATTCGTCATTCTCCACATAAAATATTCCAGTTCAACGAAACTTTTACCCTTTTGATTTTGAAAAGAGTTTCCAAGTTTACAGCGATCCGGTATGTCGTCTATAGCATTTTCCTGGAAATTTGTTCATGAGTGTGAGGTAAAGAAACATACTTCACAAGAATTTACGGGAATCTAGAAATGCAGTGGGCAAATAGCCGTTTGTCTGCAGAGTTGAGATATGTGTAATGCAATGGTGGCGAGGCTCGGGAATAAATGTGCAGAAAGCCCGCCATTTTTCAGCTCTATCTTCTGCTTTCCTTTGGTCACTCTCGGTATCCGATACACTTATATGTACAATACATTAGTATCCGACAGGCAGAAGTTCGTCATATACTTGTTCTCAATTGGCGAGGTGGACAGGTAAAGATTTTCTTCACGGAGCCAATGCAATGTGAGCGCAGCACTGTAAGAGCTACGTAAGCGGGGATACGGGATACGGCCACGTAATTGTTCGGGATAGAGATAGAGGTACATAGCGGGGTAGAGCGGGATTTAGCGGCAACAATGGCTCTCATTCTACGAACCCTTGTCCTCTTTCTCCCTAAAGTTGTGCATCTGCGATTGGCCCTCCCTGATTCCTTAAATTGTGAACAGACCATCATCTCAAGTTTGCTCTTCCACTCTTTCCGAGTGCGTGCTCGGCTTCGACACTTTTCTGGCTATATAAACCCAAGAATGAATTCTTGCCGTCATTCTGCATTTCAACTTCGCAGTTCCAACAACAACAGTAAACTTACCTTGGTTCTTCATCAGCTTTCGCAATGGCTCGTACTAAGCAAACTGCCCGTAAATCCACTGGAGGCAAAGCTCCTCGTAAGCAACTTGCCACCAAGGCCGCTCGTAAGAGTGCCCCTGCCACCGGAGGAGTTAAGAAGCCTCACCGTTACCGTCCCGGCACGGTCGCTTTGCGAGAAATCCGTCGTTATCAAAAGAGCACTGAGCTGCTGATCCGCAAGTTGCCATTCCAACGGCTCGTTCGTGAAATCGCTCAGGATTTC
>VRMD01000430.1:0-26902 GCA_009872375.1 Sminthurides bifidus
TTCTCGAGCTTAATTACAATTTCTCGTTTACTTTGGGGAAATGGCAATGGGAAATGGCAACCGGAATATCCGCTCATCCTTTTTATTAGTGAAATATTATTTCAATCAACTAAATTTTCATTCATCATTATCATTTGCTCCGCATCTCCAATCTTTGTTTACCTTGGCTGGGTCTTGATTACTTGACTTATTACATTGCATTGGCGAATACTATGCTATTGCGCATAAACCGTAATAGTTACTGCCCAACTATTTGCGACTTAATATATTGTAGTTTGCCATTGTACCTGGAATGCATTCAGTATTCAGCCCTTCAAATGTGAATATGAGCCTGCATAGAATTTTCAAGTGTAGTTTTTGAACCCGAATAACTGGTGACAATGAGAACCGGCAGCAACACCTGTGCCGTACAATTTACAAATTGGCTAGTTGTGAAACCGTGGGTGTTTGCTTTTCCACAAAGATTTCCTGCTCACCACCTCTTCATTGAACTTATTTTGGCGGAAGTTTACTCAAAATTCCCCCGTGTGTTAAACAAAGATGAGTTTGCAATAAGTTGTGTGCCAGATGCATGACGGATTATGAAACGACACGGACGTGAACACAGATCCGACTTTTGTTCCGGTTGCGGTTTGAAAGAATCCATAAGGCACGAGAACAAGCTGCTAAAAGCAATCCTCGCGTCGTCTCGACCTGTCTGCCATACCTTAGCCATCATTTGCTAAAACTTGCATATTTCATTAACGCTAACAGCCTCACTGATTCAATAATTTGTTTACTGTCGCTTGTCAAGAGGGCAAATGATCGGAAACTGGATTTATTCTTCCAGCTTTAATATATGAATGAGCTCCTTATAGTAATAGATAGCTGTCAGCAAATGAGGTTTATGTATACCTGTGCTTCCTTACTGAAGCTACACTGTGAGCAGATGCCAGGTTTGCGAGCAAGACGTCGAAGTGATGCAGAAAGCTCAAGAGATTTTGCACTCTCACGCTGCATCCTACTCGTTCCAGTTGATTGTAAGTTGAAGCAGTAGATATGCTGTGTTAAAAAACTTAAAGTGGATGTCGAACACAATTTTTAGTACTAATGGCAGAAATGGGCAAATTCACCCCATCATTAAGTCTTCGAGCTAAAGGGTACACGTTTGTTCTTTATCAAACGAAATGAAATAGTAATGACAAGAATGAGCCTGTCTAATCTTACCAGTTGAAATATGTTACCTATTGTTAATCGAAACTGAATTTTTCTAAACAAATATTTTGTCCTACAGTCAATGTTTGCCTTGCTTAGATTAATTACAAATCCCATAGCCAGACCCTATAGCTAGATCCTATAACTACAAACATGAAAAAGCATAAAGTGACCGGTGTCCATTCGAAGTACATTTAAGCATGGGTGGCCTTAACGCTGGTTAAGAGATTAGTGTACTGTATTATGACTTGATCATTTCGACCGTTACGAACCAAATGCATAGAAGCTACACTGACCGCAATTTTACTCTCACAGATTTTGAAGTAAGACCCAAAACGATAAGATCCGTCCATTTGCATTCAAAAACAAAATCATAGGCGGTGACAGGTTCACATTCACAGGGTTCAAATACCTGATTTGAATGAAGGAGCAATCATTCGTTTCATATTGGCCTGACTTTAGCGATATTCTCATGGATACCTGGTATATTGCAATTGTAGTCATTATGATTAAATTTGGAATGAATGAATAAACCCCAGCCGCTGTTCTTTCATATGACTCAAGGAGATGAATGAAGACAGACGTCTGACAATGCCATCATTCCAATCTACGATAGGCATCAGTTACCTGCAGCGAAATTCAATTCCAGGGGGTACATGTTGTCGTAGAAACAATGAAACTTGTCTCACGGTTTTACCAACTTTAACTTCAATTCATGCTTAGGTGACCAATTGTACTCGAGTCATTTCCACACTTACGCAATCCAAACCATAATACTCTAAAATCCCATTGCAGTTTTGATATTGAATCCTGATTCGGCATGCATTGATTAGGCTTGATACCATTTAATTACTTGCAGCAGTCTCGTTCTTCTTTCAAGTCGTTTTTCAAGGATTCATTTTATAGATTTCACAGGTTTAGCTCGACACAGATTACCGGACGCACGGGAAAAAATAACGTTTAGTCGACGGTGACAAGCGTAAAATTGATCAGCTTAAAATTCTTCAGGCTTCCAGACGTCAACCACAAGAAGCCACCCACGACACTTGTCGCACCGACAGACCGGAAGCATCAACTGGTATTTGTTTCCGCTGCCACTTTTTGTGACATGTTAGAAGCTTATGGTAACTGCGTAATGTGCCCACGGCTTTGACCTTGTTACTCAATCGATTGCAAGTCACTTTTTGCCACAAATGAAAAGTTCACGGATGTGCAGCGTCATCAGAAACACAACAACATGACATCATGAGATTTCAGCATTAGCATGTTCGAGCCCTAATAAGATCAGCAAACTGCGTTTGCCTCGATCTTAAGTCCCGGAATTAGACTTCAGTAGCAGTGTTATCTTTCAACAAAATGTACAATGAATGTCTGTCAAGCCTATATCTTTCGATAAGAACGACGCATTGCGCTTCATCAAGTGTAACTATAAAAACCCACAGGTGGCAGTGACACAATTATTGAAAGTCTGCTCCTGAATTGTTGCTGCTCAGGTGGTAGAGTTCGCGCGCAAGTTGGGAATCAATGTAAATTATGTTAATAAGACTGTGGGAAAAGAATCACATAAAAGCAAGAGAGAACGTTTACGCAAATTTCCTTACAATGTCACACAAATAGCGAATGGTTTTTATAGAGACGCCATGTAGAAATAAAAAAATGAATGAATGCATGCATGAACTGAGAACATTTTAGGGATGGATCACATGATTTACGCCGCTCGGTCATCTCAATATGCGGTACATGAGTCGTGGCATAAAAGAAAAAACCTGTGTAACAATCACAAAGCAAATGACAATGGTCACTGCATTACAACTTATTTATAGGGAGAGTAAACGTTTTTCTACAAAATGGAGATGAGCAAGTGGTCAGACATACCAAGAGTAACATGTTCTTTGCGGCCATCAGAGATGAGATGAAATGGCAGCGCTGGTAAATGACCAAGTTACTGCCTCGTTCATGGGCTACAAATTGAGCAGAATGGCGAAACTTGACTGGACTTTGCAACAGAGCAAGACATGTGAGCTTTACAACTACACAAACCTTTTCTTTTGGCCTTTGCCGCCTTGCAAGGCGAATCCGGTTGTCTGACTCCAAAAACCTTTTTCATAGCCAATCTGTGCATTGTTCAAACAAAGATTTTGCTCGTGTGCAACAAGAGTGATGGTGGGTCATTGCTTAAAACCAAACAAGAATTCGCAGACCTTTGACAAGTTTTGAAAATTACCTTCCTCCTGTTGACGGCAGACAAATAGAAGTAAAGTGAGAGTAATAATACACATTTTACGACCCTTTGCTTATCCTGCCTCACACGTTATCAGCGCATTTGCCAAATTTGCTGGTTTCGATGATTTAAACCATTTTCTTTTGTTTCTTGGAATTGATCAGATCCACCGTTTATTTAAATTGTCAAGAATTGATTGCTTTCAAATGTTTGCTCCACGGTTTAATGCGGGGCTCATTGTTTGGCCCATTCAATAAGCTGCGAGCCATTCCGATTTACACGTTCCAAAGAGGCCCTGTTTATTATTTGCATGCGTGACCTAAAATTCTCGGCTTTCTTATTAGTTGGTAATAACATGAGGACTCTGAGGTGGGACCCGTCTATATTCGTCAACAGTGTTTGATCTTGTATTACTCTTTTTGATCTTCTCTTTGTCTCTCTCTATGACGCTAGTACCCAAAATTGTACAGTTTTCAAACAGTGTCCGTGTTAGTTAAGTATAATTATAAGGAATACACCGAAATACATAATGAATGTCCTTGTGCTTCATTGAATCCGAGAGGTTTGATACTAAAATCTGTACTTGGCCGCTGCTACAAAAAGGGAAGGGAAACGTTGAAATTTTCTTACAAGCTCGTAAGTCGTTTTGCTGAAAGCTTCATCGTCTCACATCGTCTCACATCGTCAGACACATCGTCTTCATCGTCTCACATCATCCTCAAACTCAATTATGTGAAACTTTGCATAATTATCGGACGAATCCGTGTTTCTATCAATTCTGGACTGGGTACAGTTAATCCGTGACCGAGATTGCTTGGATCAGCACAGGTACGTCAATTCAATTTAATGTAATACTCCTTCGTGACATCCTGTACACTATACTTTTATGGTGTGCAAACTCGCTTAATTTGCCAGCCAAGAATAAGAAGGCGTACCCAAGTAGAAATTGGAGGATGAAAACGTTTTTAGCCAGCTAGTGGAACATAGAAGCTCAAAAAGCAGTGCACTTTTGTGCTGGGCTGATGCACTCAAGGGCTTTGTTCCGACAGGTGGCAATTTAAGTACGTTTTCATTTGAGCCTCAAGCAGGGATGAAAAGTCTACCAAGGTGACAGATGTGAAGAAATTTAGCACAAGTCTGAAATCCAAAAGACAGCGGAACGTTTTAGTTGATGGCAGGGAGTTAACCTATAGCGGCAGAGAGAGAAGCGGTTGCGATGCCATGCCGAGTATTAGATTAACATTCAAGTGATTTATTAATCAAGAAAAGATGACTCTGCTCGGAGTAATGAGCGCATGTGGAGGAGGTGGGTGAATTGGAAAGTGTGGTAGCATAAACCGAAGGTACTCTCGTTTTTGAGCATACAGGAGCGTATATGCAGGAGAGAAATGACTCAATCCTGCATTCGCTGTCCAATATGAAAGGTGTCATCATCTCTCGAGGTGTGTAAATACTCCTTTTGCATTTGTCTTCGTCTTCTTCTTTCTACCTGCATTTTACGAGCAACCGCCTCCCTGACTTGAGTCGAGGTGTAGGGACTGGGACAAATGTAACGGCTCAAGTGCGACGTGAAAATGCCTCGTTAATGAACATGCGTGGCCGATGGGAACGGGACATTTGTTTATTTTGTCATTGGCTCAGCTGAGACATTCCTTCATAACTCATTCTCGTGCCAGCTTTCTGAGAGAGATGGATGATGTAATTCGCGCATACATGATTACTCGCCAATACACGGACAGTGTTTCTTTCACCCTCATGCGAATCTTCTCTTCTTACCTGAGAGCTTTGCTTCACGTAACATGTCAAGGCGGCTTCAGCCAGCCACACCAAGATATTTGCAGTAAGATGACAGATCAGCTGATTACACATCATAAAGTACAATAGAGACTACTAGCTAGAAGTGTGTCGTGAGTTTTTCCTACGCTGCATATTTTTTCAGAGTCGGATCACTATACCCTGGCGGAGTGAAACATGTGAGCTTGATGAAGTTGTTTTCGAGAAAGGAGTAACTCAATCATGGAACTTTGTCCAAATGACATTGAAAAAAAGTCTCGACATTTTGAGCACAGACACGCTTAGGGACCTCCAAGACGGTGGTGGCAGGGTCCGATTACTGTTGGTGCGTAAAATTGCCTAAAATGGGAGAAAGAAGCACGCTGTTTGTCCATGCAGATAGGTCGTGAAGATTCATTCTTTCCTTGCCCAGTATTAGACAAGTGAAAGAGAAATAACAACTTACGACTCCAGAAGGTGATGCATTACTTGACGGACAAACTAAGAGCCTGCGAGCGACATGAAAATCCTACGGATTTAGAAGTTCTCAATTTTACTTTGTTTTCACTTTCGTTTTTATGTACACATGTCGAAGGTATTCCTGACTCCTGAATCCCACATCCATTAGACTGAGCCAGGATGCTCGACTTACGAATTTGTTAATCGTGCACAAAGGTCAGACGGGAGCATTTATTGCTACTACCATGCCATCGTGTTATGATTCCGAAAAGATTGGCGTGTAACACTGTCATTCCTAGGTCCTTCAGAAAAGTAGCCTTTCAAACTAATTTCAATATCGTATGTTCATCTGCTGCAGTGCACGAGATGTTATCTATGAGACGAATAGCTTTGCCCCTAAATGCTACTGCTGGTGAGGCAAAGCGGAACATCAGTCGTCTCAGACCCAGTCTGATCTCTCACGTCTGACACAGTTTACATTTCCATAAGCTTCCAGTGTAGAAGCAGATAATGCACACAATACCCCTTTTACAGTCCCAAAACGAAAACAGATGAAGGATCTATGAAAAGTTGGCTGGTTCGCTCCACCTTAACCCCGCAGTTTTGTTTTCCAACTTTGCAGCAGTTTTCCAGCAGAAGCAAATCCTGTAATGGGTTAGGTAGGTGAGGAGAAGGAGGGATCGTAGCTTCCTACTCTTCTACCCGGTAGAGAAGAACTCAAGTCAGGTGATGGTCAAGCGGCAGGAGCAGCTTTGTAGACGGACATTGTGTACCCGTCCGTTTGACGAGTCGTATAAGTTTCTTGGGCTCCAAAGGGACCCACATTGCTCGTATCTCTAATTTGTACCTGATGTTAGGCTTATGGGTGAAAGATAATTACTATTATTCTCTGTATCCTAGGTGATATTGTGAGCACCTCAGCGCAATTTTTCGTCCCAGCGCACTGCCAGGCCTGCACTGTATCCTCCTGACGGCTGGCTCTCAGTTCAGCAGCAACCTTCCGTCAGTTTGCTTTGATCAAGTCTTTGCAACACGGCTTCACAAACAAACGTGTCACCTCTGATCTTGCATGAGACGCTTCCGCGCTTCACTCGATCCTTCCACCTTGCCTTTGCTGGTGATCAAATCGTGAAATTCCAGTGAATGTCTCGTCTTGACCACACTGTCTCGTGCTCCTATGTATTTGTGATTGAAGAGGTGGAAATTGTATTGGTAACTGTGCATCGCATCGGTCAGTGAGACTTTGTCAACACCAACATTCTCTACCTCTTGAGACTCCATCTCCTGTTACCAGCAGGTGAAAAATTGTGACCTAATTGGCATTAGTTCCTTCCACAGCCGAAGCTACACGGACAGCCGTGAACAAGTGCTGATAACTCAGCTTTTAAGGACTATGGTAACATATTTTCCAATACATCTTTGATTAACTACATACATATAAGATACTGAAGGATGTCTTGTAATCTTGTCAAAGAGCAATCTAACAGTTTCAAAGAGGCGAAACAAGTAACAAATTTTGACTTGGTATGGTAGGACGGTCGCATCATATTGGATGTGCTTTGGCATTTGCAACGAAGAGAAATCTGTATTAGGTCATGTAGCTTCGTACGGTCTAATTTTATGAAAATTTGTGCGAGCTGACGAAAACTTTGATTTGAAATATCCTTGCATTGATTTTTGCGCAACAAGTACATTAGCAAGTAGTTGTGACTTGTTTCACGTTTCAAACTTTTTATCCGAACTCAGCAAAGCACATGTAAGTACATGTGTGTGATTAGATAACTTCCCATCCATTCCCAAGTCTCATCCGCTTTACACCGTGCAATAGACTTAACCGTCAACCATGAATAGGTGAAACGTTCTCCACGACCATGGCGTAGCCATTAGGTGACAATACCTGTGTTTGTAGTAGCTCATCCTACCCGACTTGTCCGCACCTTTGACTCATGGCTTGGACGCTGCAAGGAGCAAATAAGATGCAGAGTTATGGACATCGTGTTTGAGGCAAATTTTATTTGTCAACACCCATGAGCACAAGGAACGTTGGCCACGGTGTCCTTTACTTGTGGTAGGTTGTAATATGCTCGAGACTGCCAAACTGCCCACGGCTGATGAAAGCTGGTTGCCAGAGCAAGCGTCTTCTCGTGAAGTGAAGCGTGCTATGTTCCACTCACGGTACCGCACACGAGACAAAACACGAGTGGCGAACCTGCAGGGGCTCGAGGACATGGCAGCTAAAATTCGGCTGTGATTGTTCAGAAAATTGTGATTATAAATGATCAGGTTGGCAACGAAATGCTAATTGTGGCGTGTACAGAAGAGCAACCCGCTATGGCGAGACAGGTGTGTGGTATCTGCATCTGTTTTCATCTCAAGGAAACTAGTTATTTTTGGAAATCCGTGCACACAAGAAAGCGACTGTGTACATCATATTGCTTTTAATCCTTACTATGTACTAGACGGTTGTAAGTGGCGCAGTGCCTCTATAGCTACAGACATACAGACTTCGGTCAAGTGCGTGGACACATGGGCAGAGGAGATGTGAACTACGCAAGCAAGAATCCATCTCTTCATTACAGAGTACGAAATCCTCAAGAGCCTGGGTAGGATTGTATCCAAAGGGTTCGTGGCGAGGTAGTTTCAAGCTCGAGATAAGTGCACGGAAAGAGATAAGAAAATAGGCACTAATTGCTCCTACTTGAAAATGATGCAAACATCACAGGGTTATGAAAGAACATATATAGCTCACTTTGGTGATTCCATTCTTCATCTCAAAAGAAGGAAAATCCTCACAAGAAATACTCATTTGCCATTAGCTTGTTATGAAAGCCGTGATACCGAGTGCATTATTCTGTATTTCGTATCCTGGTCATTCCATCAACATAAACTCTTGCGGTTGACTTTTATGAGCTTTTCCAGTCATGGTCAGAGATCTCGTTTCCTGCCTAAAAATCCAGCATATCCTTGGAACTAATCTTGAGATTTTGTAGAAAAAAAAGAGCAAAATCACCAGACTTGTCACCATGAAATCTACCATGAACTCCTATGATTCAATTCCTATGATTCTTCGGCCTGCCGTCCGTCTTAGAGTATGCGTGCATGTGAGCGATCTGATCAGAGACTACTGTAGGAATGTCCATGGGCAATTAACACAAGTTTGGTATAAGAGGTTGGATAAAGTCACGGAACTAATGGAGGAAATTTCAGCAAGCATGTAGTTTTCGCAACTGTCGGCACATTTAACCGAAAAGGCGTGAAAGAGTACATTTGGCGTGTTCCCTACTCTGGAAACGAGACTATTTACGCATGATTAAGTGCGACTTTTATAAGGGAATCCCAAGCTTAGTCGCGTGTGTTTCGCTCTCAGCCTTATCTCCCCTAATTGCAACTTTACAGTTTGTGTAAGGAATTCAAGTTCCCACACGACCGCAAGAACTTTTCCGCAGGTCACTGCTCATTTTGCACTGTGTGCAAGGCTATATAGAATGGAAACATTTGCTCATTGGAACTTGATTCAACCGCCGGCACAGATTAGTGTAAACGTGCAGGGAACAGAGTGAATTCTAGATAAATGAAAAAACTTGACTGGAAATTCACAGCAAGAATTTCCACATGAGCTTGAACTAGTTTCGTAAGCCTAGACAGTGCTAAGAGGTTATACATAACCGATAGCTTAAACGAACAACCAATGTTGATTACGGAAGCAATCCATGCCACAAAGATTTCTCTGGCATGCAACCCGGCAGCCGAAATCGGTAATGCGTGTATCACCCTGGAAGAGCAAGATGCAAATTAGTAACTAACGGCAGGAGATTCGTTCTCTGCAGATAATTGACAGAGATTGTCACACAGCTCGTATCGGGTCCGAGCACGTAGTATCATCGTCCACGCACGACAAAGCTCGTTTGGGTGACTCTAGGTGACAACATGTGGCGTTATGTAACTTTTTAACAGGACTGATGTAACGGTTGACAACCTTCGTTCGAAAGGGTGTCAGCCTACAATAGACTAATGTGTTTTGCGAACGAACTGTTACGGAGAGAAATAATGATGGGGAAATTTGGGAAAAATTTTGACCAACGCAGCGTAGTTGCTATTAGTTTTGGGGAAGACCCGGTAATCCAGTACATGAAACTTGACAAAAGCTCATCTAAATGGCCTGACAGAGTGGGAAATCGTTATTCTTCTAGGATCGTCTCAGGTTATTGTTACTTGCGAGCCTGTTGGGAGTAGTCGTCGGGGGCTATCCTGCAAGTAACTACGGGCCGCCAAAGTACCAGTTTCTACCAGCGCCACCTGGGAAAACACCCCCATGTGCAAAGTACGGTTCAACGTACTGTGAAAAGATCGACAACTATCCGGAGTAAGTTGAGAGACTGACTTAGATACTTCTTCAATTCCACTGAATCCATGCACATTTTTGGAAATGAGATGCAGGAGAGAAGGTCGTATCGATTGATCTTGGTCAATGCCGGTATTCGGCTCATGCTCTTCATATGATGCTAGTTTATCCAGTCCCATTGTTGATTACATATGTACTGATGGAAAGGGGTGAATTGGTTGCTATTTCTCTATAGGGAGCACATTCGATACTTGCTGTACAAGTACGGGAAATTCTACGAGCCTTTTCTAGTGTCGGAAACTAACCAAGAATACAAGCCACCAGTGCCTTATGGAGGGTACGATTACACGCCTGTGAAAAGCTACTACCCTGTTTACACCTACAATGACAGTTACCAAGGATACGGACCGCCAAATACCCAATACGGCCAGCCAGTTCAATTTGAAAGCAAACCAACAAACAATTATCCTTATCAAGAACAACGATCAAGCCAGATACAGCAACAATATCAGCAGCAACAGTCGAGCCAGCAAGTTGACCAGTTTGGAGGTCAGCTAACTCCGCCAGCCGTCCTACCTCAGCAGGGCTCAGCCATTTCAATGAGTTACACAGTTGCGCCAGCTCCGCCTGTAACTCAATCCTACTGGTGGAATCATCGTGATAGCAACAACCAGCCGTTATTTCCGTACATTAGCGAGCACGTTTACCAGGCCGCTAGAAGAAAGCGACAAGCTGCGGCTGAGACGGTGGGTTAAATGTTTACAAAGCAGATTCCACAGTCGTGACTTAGTCTTAATTTTGATCAACACATGAATGCACATCCCTCGACCTTGGTCCTTTATTGAACTTGAACTTGAGGTGGGTAACAAGATAATAGTTCGTAACAGATGTCATCCTTTCTTTGCAGCTGTGTCCAGCCCGGAACAGGGCTATTAATCCAAGGGCTGCGATGAACAGGAACGGAGTGTGGATGTTCGTTGTCAATGAAGCTCCAGAGGAAAGTCGGTACAGGCAACAAGTGGTCGTGGAGGAATGCATCAATCCAGGTCAACCTTGCAGCGGCATCTGTACCCTTCCTGGTGGCTACACCAGCTCTTGTACTCAAAAAACTACTCAGAAACGACTCGTGGCCTTAGACCCTTCAGGGGAATCCCTAATGCAAGATACTTTCTTTTTCCCCAGTTGCTGTACATGTTCCATTGCCGTTGGAGGATGATTCCCCACCGTTGCACTAAACTGTACCAAAATTTCTCAGTCAGTACTTGGAAACTGTCTCCTTTTCATGCATCACATAGTTACCTACTCGACAATTGTTGTGCGGTGGATGTGCCTTGATTATGCACTTTGGGATGATTGTCATTTGAATCCTTACATGACTGTAACAAACCCATACCTTGCTTGTATTTATTGTCCTGTCCTTTTGATTACCGTTTGTTCTTTGAGATTACGTATATATTATTCATTACTTACTCAACAACCTTCAATTCAATTCGGAGCAACGTATTGTATTTCACACAGTCCCAACCAAGTTAAGCTATTCCGTCAAAACAACTGTTTCAGCAGCCTTTCATAAATAAGACTTCCTCCTGTCCTTCCTTAGAGATGCGGTACTAACTAACAAATAAGATTACAACCTCTGATATTCTACAACATGGAGTACCCTGAACCGATTTACTCACCTGAAAGCGCAGAAGGCATGCCACCATCATTCCAGGAGTTGAAGCTTCAGTTGTGAACAACAATATGTCAGAATTCTAAAGTCAAGTATACCTGAGAAACCCTGGTGATTTAAACAGACCTGAAGGAATTTTAGTTCGTTCTTGCATTCATGTATAAAATAAAACTGCTTGTTTGCGTACGAATGGCTCAAAATTTGTGGCGTAACGCGGGCTCTATGAAAGTACCAGCCTTTGTCTATACAAATGAGCCCATTTAGCGATTAGGTATGACGATGGTATTTGTTAATGTGTTCCCTCGAGGGTATTAGATTGTCCGCAATTATTGTTCATTAAGTTTTATTCGTGGTTATAGTAAAAATGTTAGGGCTTGCGTGAAAGTATTCAAATGCTTTGTATGTATTTCGAGTATTACTTTTACAACCAGATAGATGATTTCCGTAAAAATTAATTGCAATTAAGTTACCATGGCACAGCTTTACGGCTTCGTGCACAGTATAGTTTTTAAACACTTTACTTTTAGAAGATCAAGGCATTGATTCTTTCTTTTCAATAAAGAGGATGTTAGAAAGTTCTATGTCTGCTTTCACATGAGACTGTTTCAATTCACTACTTTACCATGAATTTAATAGCCATGCAGCTCCAGCCAAACAATGATGCTATAAAACGTTTTTTAAGCACCAATGTTCATCAGGATAGAGCAAAGCTCGCATAAAGCAACAAAGTATGTCCTTTTCTCAACATGTATGCAAAATCTGCATCTGCGTGAATTTTACGTTTTTACTCTTGAGGATGTTCCCTTCCAATAGACTAAATTCTGGAAGATCGTGTTGCTACTTATGAGCGGCAAGTTTAAAATGAAGGGAACACGTGCGCTGCTATACGCCGCCGTTGCGTATACAATAATGCATGTACACAAGATGTTGCGATCGGCACATTCGGGGTGAAAGATGTAATTAACGCTGTTTCACAACTTAAATAAATTGAAAACCTGTGTTGTAAGCGTTTAAATTTAGATTTTTCGAAGGCAAATCAATCGTTTCTGTGGATAAAATAATGGGCTACGGTAGAGGAGGCGGCGGTGGAGGAGGTAAACCCCTGTTATTCATTTGTTTTTTATCACAACTTCAAACAAATTTTTTTAATATGTGACCGAACTGTAATTCGTCATTTTCGGAATTTGATCATTCTTTTCCATTGTATTGTGTCACAACATCGGTGTTGCTAATAGCCAAAGTTTCACAGCATCATTATTGACTTTTACAGGTGGACGAGGAGGTGGAGGTGGTCGTGGCTTTGGCGGCGGTAGAGGAGGAGGTGGAGAGAGGACGTGGATTCGGTGGTGGACGAGGGGGAGGCGGTGGTTTCCGTGGCAGGCAAGACGAAGGACCACCTGACCGCGTGATACCTTTAGGAAGCTATGCGCACCCGTGCCAGAACGCCCTTGTATGTAAGGTAGAAATCGAAGACGTTCCTTACTTCAATGCCCCTATTTATTTGGAAAACAAGGAGCAAATTGGGAAAATCGATGAAATTTTGGGTAGCCTACGGGATTACTACGTTTCCGTTGTACTCAATAATGACGTGAAAGCTACATCATTCAAAATTAATGACAAGGTTAGTGATTTTTTCTTAGCTAATCAACAAATTGTTTGATAATCTATAAACTGGTGTTCAAAATGAGTAAATTGGACATTGTAGGTATATATCAATCCTGAAAAGCTTTTACCATTGGCAAGGTTCCTGCCTGGAAACGAAAATAAGCGAGGCGGTGGCCGGGGTGGAGGCCGCGGTGGTCGAGGTGCAGGTGGACGTGGAGGTAAGAGAAATGTTTCATAAGTTACGCCTTTAATTACGAAAAATAATTATCGGAATTTAAACTACACGGTCAATTTCCTGTTTCAGGGGGTGGTCGAGGCGGGGGTGGCCGTGGTGGTTTTGGCGGACGAGGAGGTGGAGGCAATCGTGGAGGCGGCAGAGGCGGATTCGGTGGTCGAGGCGGTGGCAGTGGTGGCCGTCCTAGCTTTGGCGGTCGAGGTGGTGGTGGCGGCGGCGGCGGATGGAACCGATAATCTTGGCTTTTTTAAATGCCAACACAATATTTTTGTATATAAGAGTTGGTTCATGTTTTGGATCTTTGATATAACAAGTTATGTTATCCTTTGCTCTTTGATAGTGACTAAGTGTGAACTTGAAGATGGGAGCTGTGTTTCCGTAAGTAAACTATTAATGACTGAAAATCTTGGCAGTTTTGTACAAGTTTTTCCTTTCAGAGGCCATCATATCATTTGTGAATAATTCGTATTTTTTTCAACACCGAAAAACATTTGTTTAGGAATTTTTCGAGTGGGGTTTTCGTGTTGATGTAGAAATAGAAGCTCATAATGTTGGGAATTTATTCCACTTTTGCTCAGCTATCGTTAAAATAAGCGATGTTGGGATTAAATGAAGTACCAATTGAAGTATTCATACCACGTGTTACAAGTGCGACTCGATGTCTAAGAAGACTTTTATGCAACACCATCTGCAAGATCTAGCAATACAATAGACCATTAAACACTATGAGTGAGTTTCGCGAGTGGAAGTTGCTGCGTGCTACAAGGAACGACGATTCTTTGTGACACAGCAACTGCTCATGTCAACAAAGGAAGTTTAATGTGGCTCAGATTTGCAGTTCAAGATCGCTCCTTGGTGCAGGCAAATGGGTGGTTGGATCTGGATTCTTGTTGTCATCCCATTGATTTTGGAATTTACACTTGGTAATATTTTTGCTCAAAAGCCCGAATTATTTACGTTAATTTTGTCGGAAAATCACAAGTTGCTAGCATGTTATTGCAGTATTATGTGTGCAAATTCTATGTATTCAGACAATCATTATTGTCACGCTAAGAAAACCGTTTGGAGACCATTAGAATCCAAGGATCACGAAATGGAAGACGGTAAGCGAATGGTCTGGTAGCACCATTATAAAAAACGAATACCTGATTACTGATTCATATGACGCGTAACAACGTCGCAAGCTTCACTAAAAAAAGTAACGGCGGTGATTGCATTATAACAGAGGCTGCAATACATCCCGGCTCTTTCTTTCCTCCTGATTACTATGACGACTATGATCTTGAGCATGAAGGTACCCGAAGAAATATTTTTCTCTTCCATACTTTCGAGGAAAGGATGAAGGCTTACACAAAACTTGTCCGTGAGAGAATGGCTTCTGAGGGTATCATGTGATCATATCATTAATATAAATAATGCCCATGTCATTTTTGCTGACTGTGAATGCAAACTCGACAGTAAAGGTTCCTTATGCAAATTTGCATGTCCTGTAATTACGTGGTCCCTTATTTTTCTAGTCCAGCGTATAACGAGACCGACAAATTGAACATATCATGGTCATATTATGTGTTTCATAAATACTTTGACGCTTTAAGTCGTTCACGTTCAGCACATGTCTGTGCATTCCTCCTTTTCCCGTCGTTTACAGTAGCGGAAAGTTGAGGTGGCAGCATGGCAAAAAGAAACGAGAATGCCAGAAAAAATCTTGAGGCAGCAAAAAGAATGCGCTGGGAGGGGAGGTAAGCAAAAAGAGCAGACAAATGCCTTGTCGCAAGTAACCGATTGAGAGGCGATTTCATTGATTCTAGTTGGCTTGACATAATTAGAACAAGTTCCTTGTGTCAGGAAACAGATAATGAACGAGCTTTGCAAACCGAAAGGAGCCAAAATCTCATTAATCAAATTACTAATCATTACCTGGAAGCCGCATGCAGGCCGTCATGAATGATTCACTAACGACTAGTTGGATCGCAGGTCCCACGTATCTTGTTACTGATCCGCAATTCACACTTATTCAGCATCTACAGTCCACAGCAGCTGCATTAGCTCTCATGTCCACACATCCTTGTTCCGGGAAAAAAGATGTGCTATCAAGATCCTGATCGTATTTCAGACCCACAGCCGAAACTTTTCTTTCCTTCGCAGGCTCAATATTTTATCTTTCTTTTGTCCGTGGGCAAAACCATCAAGATTGATTGCACTTTGACGCGTCAGTAGTACAATAAGGCTGATCGAGGAATGAAATGGTGAATGAAAAACATTTAGGAGGAAATTTGCATGCTCGGTATTATACCTCATCCGTTACGTAGCGTTAAATCTTGCGTGAAGTTAGTTTAAACGCTGTCTGTGCCTTTGAATCGTCAGCCACGCCTGCCACTGAACGCGACCCAAATATTCGGAATGGATTGAACAGCAATTGTCCATTGATTATAATCTGATACTACTCTGGTAGTTGCTTTTTAGTATTAGTCAAACCTTGTCCAAGCCAATAAAATGACGCCATGCCGAGACTTGATGCGCTGTATCATGTCTTCCACTTCTCCATCCCTGTTGTGGCAGTCCAGCAGCAAAAAGAAAACGTATGCCAACGATGTTACGAGAAGGCTGACGCTGGCTGACTTGAGGGAAAATGCTGTTTAATCAGATCAATCCAGTAGTGAAATACATTCGGAAAAGCAAGGATGAAGCAAGAATCTCAGCAATCATCGATCCGCTGGCAAAAGTTAATTATTGAATTGGAGTTTATAACTTTAGGTGAATGTGTAATTCATCTGCGACAAGAACCACGGAAATGAGAAAGAGTGCATATTTGAAGAAACTGAGTCAGTTGATGACTAGAATCACAAAGTTTGCTTGTATTTCAAACAAGTTTTTGCCATTCTTACAACCTGGACCTGGAATAAGCTTAATTTTCTAATTAGCTATCTTGGCCGAGCATAATGACAATTAGAAGGACGCGGTGGATGGATAAGTAAACGCTGCGGTAGTTGGCTCAAGGCACTGGATCGACGAAACGGCGATGATCCACGGATTACGCCTTTTGCTGTTAGTGCATGAATGTGCGACCTGGAGGATCTCTTGCTCTTGTTCCTAGCCACGGGGGTTACAGGCGAGATTCGTTCGACTCTGGCTTTGAACTAGTTTCTTTGTTTCTTCAACATGGATAATTTACGGTTGCAAATGCGCAATCTGGAGCAAAAAATCCATCGAATCACTCCTCAGCACAAGCCAGTAGGTTCCAATACCTTATATTGGCAGGTGGAAAGGAATGTGGCACCCATGCTACCTCTGGCTCCTAAATCTCACGTAATCACGTGGTGTTGGGGATTGCAATCACCCACTAGGAAAATGTTACTAAAGACACCCAGTTACCTGTCTGTGAACTCATCGCAAATCTCATCGCATAAACAGCGCCGATGGCGTCGCACTCAAGGAAATGAAAAATTCTTTCCGGCTTACAATGCGAGTTTCATGCATTCCCCATTTCTTTTCAAGTAAAATATGCGTTTTTAGTCGTACAAAACGTATTGCTATCTCTCTCAACTTTTTTAAAATAGCATCAACAAGCAAACCCTGCTGGAGATCAATTCATTGGTGCTGTTCGCCTAATACTCACACATTCAGTATTCCCAATGCATCAAAGCGAAGAAAAGCATGAAGAAATTATTCTTATAGGATTTAGGGAATCCTGGCCTACATTACATATAAGAACTCCGAAGTTATAAAAAGGACAATTAGACTAGGCGTCAGTTCTTCTGCAACATTAGTACTGTCACCTAAAGCAGTAACGTTTCACGTTGTAAAAAACTCAAAGTGACGGTAAATCAGCCTATAGTTCTGAAGTAACGCCATTCAAGTTGCTGCCAAACGTTATGTTCACATCAGCGGTTCTCGTTAATTACAATAAGGTTAGACCAGTACTCAATTGAAACGTTTAAAGTTAAACCTCTTCCGCACACCGTTTCCGCGTGCCCTTGATAATCATGTTGACTTGCGTAATTGATATTGTCAATCATTAGTTATACCACCGTTCACTTCTCACCAACTCGATCCCATTTAATGATACCCTCCGATCGTATTATCGGAAGTAGATAGTCCTAATTTAAAACAATCGACGATACGTCGTGATTATTTTCCTTTGAAAGAAGATAATATGATGCTCCAACTACGACATAAAGGGATCGTGACTGTAACAATGTGAATGTCTCCTTCGCTTGCAGTGTGCAAGTTATAAAGACTCCGTTGTATTTAATTCAGTTGAAGTTGACGCAAACAGGCGTTTCACACTGTATCGATTACAGATCATAGGAAGTTACGAGCATTTTTTTAACAGTGTCAGGCAGCTTGCTTGACTGACGAGTTCGAATCATGGACTCGTGAGACCGTTTCTAGACCATTGAATAACTGGAATGCCAATTGCAGGGGTGACGTTGCGGGCGTGGTCTGGAATGATTTCTTTATGCTCAAATGTCCAACTTAGAGTATGCAAAAGACTTCTACAAAGGAATATTGCAGCAGCCACAGCACAGACTACATTACGGTGGCGCTTGCTCCTTCATCCTGGTTAAAAAATATTGCTCGGAGCTATTGGTTCATTCAATTAGATTTACAATTACTGAAATAAACGATAATCGAATTACAGAAATGCTTCTTACGGCACGCTCAAATCGTGGAGTTTCAAAAACAGAATCGCGAAATTGGGAGGACACTTAACTGGGACCGTTTGGTGTCCATCTAAAACACCTTCTTTCATCATAAGCAGTGCAGGACAGAGCTGGAATTCGTTTCGTTGGCAACACGCGCAGGTTTATTGTGCAGGCATATTTATCGGAATAGGTAACAGGATAGCTGTAACTGTAGAATTCGGACTTGAGCAGAGGTTTTAAAACTTTCAATAGCATAGATTAAGATTTTTTTCATATAAAGACGATTGCTCCAGCGATAAATCATGTTTACAGAAAATAACGATGGATATAAAGCGTTACCACGCCCTAGAAAAAGTTAATTGCTTGTAAATCTGAGATAAGAAGTGCCGCCATTATGAAGCAATAGCTACATGTTCCGTTGCATCATAGATTCCTTTTCGGCACACACGCTCACACTTCTATTGATGTATTTACATCAGGGTACGTTGGCTTCAGTAAACCCATGGGTCAAGAGTTGCCACAGTTAGGAGAGGCCATATGCCCAAGGTGCATGATGAGACGCTTGGAGAAAAACCTGCAATACATTGACGTCTTTTCAGACGCGTACCGGCAACTGGTTCCAGGAATCCAGACTCCTATCTTGTCTGCTATTATTACCAACCATTGTTACAACATTTTGCAAAATCAATGCTGTTATTTATCGAGCCAGCTTCCCGCTGACCTGCTAAACACACAGCGATTTGATTTACCACAAGGATGTGGCCCATTAGCTCTAGATTCCTGCACGATCTACTTATCCTCTTGCGGTTTTTTGACTACCGTGCAATTTCTTGCTCCAAACGTAATTCTACAGATGATTAGGAGTGAAAAAGGCTAGACTTGTGAAACTATTTCATGGCATCAAGGTAAGTCGACTCGATTCACTCCCTCTTGGAGATCTCACTACTCTAATAACTACCTTTGGCTGATGGCAATAAGATGGGTTTCCACGCTGTTTGAAAACTGTAATTTTCGAAAATATGTGTTTTTCGTTCCTCTACTTCAATGATCATATCCTGTTCAACAGATGCTACAGTTTCCATCCAGTTTTTGGCAAGACGCAAGTCATGACGAGCACAATCCCACACTCTGCGTTGACACACAATTTACGAGGTGAATGAGATAGAGTGTTATAGGCGGAATTGGAGTAAAATCATAATTTTGCCTTTCATACTTCGGACGATCTGAATTCAAGGTCTAGGAGTTGAACTGTGAGAGTCAGTGTGATACTTATCGCCCTTCGCATCTTTTTCCAATTACTGAGACAGTAGCACAACTGTCTGGTTTAGGGTCCATCGAAGGTTACATAAAAGGAAGGAGGCGTTATCACGGCTGTATTTTGGGTGCAGTTTTTTTAACTAACATTCAATTTGCTCAAACTTCGCATAAGTCGTACAATAAAAGTAAACACGCGGTCAGAGTCGTAGCCCATTCCATGAGTGTGCCAGAAGCTATAAGTAAAATGGATCTGCACCCCGCAGGAAAACTACCAGATCATGCGCATCAAATCTTGAGTAGTTTAATGAAAAGAATGACTGTGCAGATATGCTAACTGAGTAATACTTTAACTGCAGCAGTAGCCGTGGTTTCTCACACAAAGTTTTTAGGCAGTGCTTGGGACAAGTATCAATGAAAGTGAAATTAAAACGGACTCAAGAAAACGCATGTAGCTGCCCTCCACCTTGAATTAATAACTGAAGGTCGCTGAAGCTTGAGCTCGGACATCACAATTACTGCAGGCTGTAGGGAAACTGAATTCCTCACAAGATCACGTCCGGTAGCTAATGTATATATTTAGATAGTCACGTAACAATCCTTCATTGCGTGCTAGCATGAGTAAATAGGTAATTTATCATTGCTTAATTTGACTTGATTCACCTGTCCCATTAAAAAGTGAGCTTGGCATTAAAATTAATCTTGTTTCACTTCATTCAATCGGATTTCGATACAATGGGTTGCTGCTGACGAAGTACTATTAACAACGTTTTGCTTTCATTTCCTACGCGCTTACATTGGAAGGACCATGGCTCACGGACGTTTGGTAATTATTCTACATTCACGGAATTCTCCTATATTTCACTTTTACACGTTATCTTTGCGCGTGTTTCCCGTTTGTGCAACCATTCGGCTAAGACATGACTGTTGGCATTTTGATGCAGACGGGATAGGTCGACCTTCTACAGGTGTCGAACCATGGAAATTGAAAAGAGATATGCGAGAGCGGAAATGCGTTGCTCTCAAGCTGATGTAGTTTTTCATCTATTAATAATAATAACCGTAGTCATCGTCATCATGCAATAAGCGGTCGAATCGTGCACCTAAAGTCGTTTGACTTATTTAAGCTAAGCGTTAAGCCCAGAGACATTTGCCACACTAAAGAGCTCAACCGGGTTTCACAATTAAAATTTGACTCGCGATTCATCAATGGATTGGTGCGAAGGAATGATCTGAGAGATCCAAGGTCGAGGACAGGAAAACAAAGGGGAGTAGTACCCAAAACTGTACACAGAGTCGGAAGAAATGCTGTCGGCCACAGTGATACAACATGGGAGATAACATCTAAATCAAATGAGTACTCGTTGAGCACAGGTAATAAATACATTATCACACACTCTGGGCGGAATTGGCAACTTCTCACAGCCCTATCTCCATCGCATTCACGAACAGATACCATGTCTTCCTTTTCAAGACTGCCTGGAGAGAGCTGAGAGAAAAACGCTTGGGCATTTTAATTCCTTCTCACTATGGTTTCAGGTCATTTTGTGAAGCAAGTCAAGTTGACGGCCAAGGTTACTGGTTGAAGCACCAAGCACCAGGTTCCTTGCCGTGTACTCCACCGCATGCCTTCAGCAGTCTGATCTGATTCGGTAGCCATTATCTTCGTCTCAATCTCGTAAATTTAACGTCTGTTTTAACTATTCCCTCAGCGATAGAACTGCATATCTTCAGTACCTTGTCATTTCATTTCAATAGCGCTTGTACGGATAAGGAAAAACTAGTAGCCGATTCTAATCTCGCGTTTGAACGGACACACAGCGTGCCAATCTCTTCCAAGGAATGAAATGCAGTAGACGCCAGTCAAGTCTGAAAATACTAAGTTTGGCAAACGTTTCTATAAGAACATGGCCCCATACCTTGAAGATTGAGTGAGACATGGAGGATTGTACACTTGGCAGTTCCACGTTACACTTGAACAATCTTAGGGTTTCGTTCCAAAGATAACACGAAGATAAGAAAACAGCAACATTTCAAACACTCAGCTGCAGCTAATTGCAACTCCTCATGGAGTACTTTTACATGCAGTTAGTAAAAAGTGCTACACATTTAATTTATACATGCTAATGCTGACAATAAAAAGTGCAGCGTATGCACTGGAAGGCACTATAATTGGGACGAAAGTAAACAGCGAAAAAAGCATAATTGAATGCATTTTTGCTTTTTTGGGCGGCTCAAATCCCATTGCTTACATTATCGAATTTGAATTGATTGATTGCTGCACCTGGCTGCACTTAGCTTGAGCAGCATTTGCGAGTCCAAAAGGTTGTAATGCACACCCTGGTAATTAGCAGTCAAGAAGCTCGGCCAAGCTCACACATGAAAAGCTTTCAAGGCAAGGTACTGATTGATAATCCTGCAATTAATTACAGCCCGTTTTGTATTCATAGAAAAGGTCGCTGTTGCTTTTAAATTGAAGAAATGAGTCGCCCGGCGCTTTTAGCTTCAAAATTACTAGTTTGATGACAGAACAAGTTATAATTGCCCATTTTGTTCTTTCTCTTGCAATAGCTTAACAGCTCCAAGGGATGCAATCGCAAATGACAAGCATTACCGTTATTTACAAGTCTCTTGAAACTTTTGAACGAATACATTTACTTGTATCTCCACACGGTAAAAAACAGGCAAAAAGGTAAGCGTGAGTGGGTAACCTCTGCTCTGTGATGCTCAACCGTTGCAAACCAAAGCTTGTTTTGCGCACTCAAGTGCTCGAATTCCTGGATGTGAAAAGCGTCACTTTTGGCATTGAAGAGCTGTAACAGGAGCAAACTGTAATATCCACACAACCTGAGTAGGTCTACCATGCTTATTTCGAATATTGGTACACAAGTACGTCATAAGTGTGAATGCCATTTGAAGAGGAAGAATGCAACTAAATGCTTACCATTGATGGTAAACGCACATTGCTTTAATTGTTTTTGGCTGTTAGAAAAGGCGATAGTACAGAGGCAAAGGCTACGAAAGATGAGAAAGATTGATGGAAACATAAATGAAGTTCGGTAAACACATGGAGTTGATTGAGTGACATGGCGATTGACTCTTCTTTCTGCCGCCGGTTAGTCAGACTAGTTCATCAGGTAGGCACTGCTTGACGGGCAGGGCGTTGGAGCCTGTTTATTGTATCTTTCGTAATTATGTCGCAGTGTATCATTCTCCTTGTGCCTTTTCGCAATTCGGATGTTGCATCTTGAGATTTTTCGCGACCAAATCACATTGTGACACGTTTTTGAAGGTAGGACTCACTGTCAGGTAGTTGCAGTTGCCATAGGTAATCAGACCATGCTTATGGTCCCTGCAGAAGGATGAATCAAAGCACCCACCAAAGAAGAGCAAAAACATGTTGATGCACTTATGTTATAATTGAGCAATTAATTTACATTATAAAGTCTCGCAAAAAGAAAAGGATAAATGGTTGGCGCTTCATTCTTTCAGTACACGTGAACATCAGTTTGAAGTTGAAGCTTCATCCTGATACCCTTGCAGCAATTCATGAAGTAATTCTTTCTATCTCTCAAGAAGTCTAATGCTGTTGACAGCTGTAAACCCTGTTCGTCAGATTCATAGCAGTTGAGTGGTATTGTTTTACAACCTGCAACAAATTGGCAAAGCAAGTTACGCTCACAGGTAGACAAGCATATTATTTGGACAGAGACATAAAAAAGTGCCTTTCTATTCGGAAATATGGGAAGATGTGCTTGAATTCATAGACTAGTGTATGACCCCTGGATGGATTGGACAAAACGGTATAGTTTGCAACTTAGGGCAGTACATTAAATGTTAATGACCAGTAATAGCGTGTTGTACAGAACTTAAGTCTTAATTTTAATTAATGAAGTGAGGAAATTTACGATTGTGACGGTTTCAAAATGTTTCTTAAACGCGAGTTTCGGTCATTTGAGCAGCTCCTCATATTTAGCCTGAAACGCTCAACACTGTTTAATGGTCACCGTTGTATTTTTAGAGTGTCTGGCTTGGTTTCTGAATTTGTGAAATGAAAAAGAGGACCCCTTCCTTGTACAGTGTGCGCAGACTTACTCAAGTGACTTTGACGTTCGCGCACATTGTTAGGGGCAGGGAGGGTGCAGTCGAACTGATTGGGCTACTTCAGTGAAACGATTGAAGAGAGACGCCGTGGTTACGGAGCAGGAGCGTTAATTACAGTTGTAGAAGAGAGGAGGTAATCGTAATACGAGAGCAGTAGTTTTGGGAGCCATCATTATCATGATTGTTACATTAGTCACTCTTCACATAAGCTGAGAAAAAGGCTAAGGAATAAAAGTTGCCTCGACACTATCAGCTTGATTCAATACCAAGGAGGCGAAGCCGCAGCGCAGTACCACGGCACATCTTAAAGACTCACGTGCCTTTCCTAGTCTCTTCATTCATCATCATCAAGAGCAGGAATACAGATTTGCAGGTGATCTACAAAACTGCATTCCTTTTCACTATCAGCCAATTGCAAAATACACACTTTTCCTCTTCATCCTCCTGACCTGCAGATTCTGCACGTAGTTCTTCACCGATTGTGTAACAGCAAGTAGGACAACATCGGTTTCAGTTTCATTGGCAGCTCGAAACTGTACTGTATCTTGACTCGATCAGCCTCGGAAGTTGTGCTGCCGCCTAGCGGTTAACATTGTTACCCGGGAGTGCTAATTCTCGGGCAGTGTTGTGACCCTTGATCTATTTCTGTAAAAGTGTAAGTGCTTGTGCTTTATTAAAAAAATGAGTTTGATTCAACCCTTCAACTACTCCTTCTCAGGACCTTCCTTTTCCGGCACGGGATTCGGTCCAGTGCAAAATCGATTTACACAGTACGGCAACGGAGCGGGAACTGGGGCTAATTTGATTCAACAACAGCCACAAAGTTACCCAGATAATCCGCAGCAGTACTACGTCCCGGAATCTATAAGTTCCAACACAGATTACTATGGAAACCCGCCTCAGTCAGCAGCAGACTCAGGAAGCTATGGTGCAAACGAACAGCAGCAGCAGCCCGCCTTCCAGAACCATGCCAACGGTCAAGTTTACCCTCAAAATCAGCAGTACTACCAAGCTCAAAATTACCCCAATCAAGGATCCAGCGGGAGGAAACGCCGACCGAAAAACTCGCGCACTAGAAGTGTTGGAATCATCCATCCTGCGAATGACATTCGTGTGACACCGATTCAAGGGCCTATCTACGCCAAAGACGGTTTCTTGCCCGTCGTGCCTCTTTACTCTTACCCAGCAGTAAATAATGGAACTTTTTACCAAATTCCGGTACGCAAATTCCTCTCTTTGATTCACAACTTTCCTTAATTTAGAGTAGTCAGTTAATTTTAACAGACATGTGAGGGCGTCCAGAATAATCAGTCTGTCATTACAAAACGCCTACGAGGTGTTCAGAAGGCTAAAAATATCAACTTTCTTATGATACGATGAAGGCACTTGAGCTACAAGCGGCTGTGCATCAGTGCCCCCGTACTGGGTAATCGTGATTCACTCATTTTTTACTCAACTCCTTTTTGCACCACTATCGCTGATAGCTTACAACTTTGATCTGCTTCCAGTACGTAATTAAACTGTCGTAGTTTGTAGCTCCAAGTTGAGTTATTCTTTGCCCCACTCCTCCTTCACAATTAGCAAAAAACAGGATACAATGACAAGCAGGAGGGATACAAATGTTGTCATGACTGATTACGCGCCTAAAAACAGTGAACGCACTAAACTAATGCCTACTTGGAAGAGAAGTTAAAATAAGCGTCACTGGCACGCAAAAAACTACCAGGCCTTTGCTCGCTTAAACTCACTCAGAACGGAAGTTTGAGGAACCGAATCATGGAAATCCCCAACAATGTCCTGCTCATGGACTCAAATTAAGCTCAGTTTCGGAACTGAAAGGCACGGAAACGGCTGGGCGCATGAAGATCGGGACAATGTGAAACGTTTAAACTGCTTCATTAGATCGGGATGGATCCCGCAAGTTGCTTAATGAGCTACTTTACCGACCCCTACTCCTACCTTAATTATGAATACAACTGGTTTCATCTTCTGCTCGTCGCAAAGCACGTGATGCGTGGTAACTGATGCTTAGGAACCTAGCACAGAGCAGTATTCAACAGACTTTGCGCAAGCTAAATGACGCATTTCACTATTCAAGTACAATTTTCCAATTTGCTTGGAAATGTGGGAAATACCGTAGCTGGAAAACAGGAACTTGATGTTATTTCCATTAGCTTCGAGTCTACATGCGTCAGACAAAATTAAGCTATTATGAACCTCGAGTCTGGTCTGCAAGTAGTCGGTCTCAAAAACGTTTCGGTAGCAGTTTTTGCGGCAATCCGACGCAGCTTGGCAGCAGCAGCATCGAAGTTGCTACTCCGATTCTTTCTCGGATATTCGCCATTTCGTGTAGAATAGTTCCGCTATCGCATATATTTCGGCAACAAAACCAGGTTTTGTCATCTCTGTCTTTGTCTCTTTTTAGCTCTCTCAAAGAAATACCAACCTTAAGATCATAGCTAATAGACAAATCGAATTTTGCACTTCAAGGTTTTAGGAAAGTCGAGTTGAATTAACTGTATGAGGATTCACGGATCATAGTAGTTTCTGAAGATGAAAAAGTTAATTGCACCGTAAATGGTGAATTTATTTTACCTTGAAGTCAACTTTTCGAAAGATGTTTGTGAGTGTCACGTTACAATCATTCTTGACAACGAATGGGCTCGTATGCAACGCACTCCAGTCAATCCAATGCTGTGGGAGGTTCGGATAATGTGAGGCTAGAAAATAAGTTTTTATTAAGTAATTATTGCATTATTAAGCACTGGCGACAACTAGATACAGCTGGTCTTTCCAGAGGTAAGCTGCCTTAAAAGACAAGGCTATAACGACGAGCACATTTTCGAGGTTTTCAGGACCATGTTGGCGCCGGTAGCGGTAGATGTGCCAAAGAAAATTTACAAATTTGTTAGTAGTGAAAACGCTGCCGATGTGAAGGAAAAAAAATCATCGATCAATTGTTACAAGTACCTGTCAATAACACCGCATTTGTCCAAAAAGAAGTACGCTAAGCTAAGCTTCAAAATATGCTGGAAATATGCTTGTAATTGTTTAGAAAGATCGCAAAACGAAGATCTGTGACGCTCACACTGTTATTGATCCCCTATGAGCAAATTGCATCATGAGGTCGTTGGGTCCTTAGGTGAGGTGTGCTACCGTACCGATCAAAGGCTTTTTTGTTCGACACATGAGCCAGAGAGTAGATAGGAGCAGACGCTGCATATGTGCAGTTGGAAGAAATACATAGAAATGGAGAAATTAAATCCTGCGTATGCAATATGGGGATGCTTAAGCTTTGGGTGGGTCAACTTTTTGCTAAGAGATTGCTGCCGCACAGAAAACAGGCCATCTCGATTGCCATCTGTCAGACGAAATTAATTCTATCAAGGAAATAACG
>VRMD01000431.1:0-26876 GCA_009872375.1 Sminthurides bifidus
GGGAAGGGACTGGAGCCTTATGGAGGTTATGACGCTTCCGTAGATCCTCAAATAGAGCAGTTTTTCCAAACAGCAGCAATGCGATTCGGTCATACTCTTGTAACCCCCGGAGGGTACTTGAGGGATTACGCTTGTGCTGGTTGCAGTCAAGTACCGTTTCCAGGAGGGAAAAGAAACGTTAATGGCGAATTTGACTCTACAAAAGCAGTGAGAACATGTAACATTTTCTGGAGACCTGATGTAAGTCATTTGTAAAAGCAGAGTTAATAGATAATTCAATTTGGTACTGACTAGCTGCCTATAATCGGAAAGGGGTGACAGTTCTTGATTTGTGCATCTTGTAAATCGATTCTGAGTAGGAACCACTCGTAATGCGAGTAGAACGACCGGATTGCATTGCGAAAGACGTCCCGGACCAAGAATTTGCAGATATTGACAGAATGCTTATGGGCTTAGCATCTCAAAGGGCTGAACGGTAAGTGCTACAAGTTGTCTGATGATAATTTTGTTTCGGAAAGCAAAGTTATACAGTGGGCAATTGATTTTAGCAATCGACCTTATATCTATAGTGCCGTATGCTGATTTTAGGGAAGATCACATGATCGTAGAAGATTTGCGGGGTCAAGTGTTCGGTCCCTTGGAGTTTTCCCGGAGAGACTTGATGGCAGTGAACATTCAAAGGGGTCGTGATCACGGAACGCCTGACTACAACTCTGCGAGGGAGTCCTTCGGATTGCCACGTATTAGTGTTCGGTCCCTTGGAGTTTTCCCGAAGGGACTTGATGGCAGTGAACATTCAAAGGGGTCGTGATCACGGAACGCCTGACTACAACTCTGCGAGGGAGTCCTTCGGATTACCACGTATTTGCAGCGTAGAGGACTTCATTGAGAAGAATGGGCTGAGTGGTATCCCTCATGTGGAACAACTGCGGCAAGTTGTTAAGGAGCTCGAGCAAATTCATGCTTACGCTGCAGGAAATTATTCAGAAAAGAGTCTACACGATTTTCAAGATAAAAAGTCCAAGAATTGCTGGCACAACATCGATGTATGGACGGGAGGCATACTCGAGACTAACAAGAACCGACCTGGTCCGCTCTTCCGAGCTATTATCACAGATCAGTTTCGAAGAATACGAACGGCTGACAGGTTCTGGTTTGAGAATAAGAGTTGGAAGGAGCCGTAAGTTAATGTCTGTGACTCCATAATTCATAAACGCTTAAGCAAGCTTGAGGCAATTATGTATCTACCTTGTATCTATCTTTGTGGTATAAAAAAGTGATTGCGAGCTGTGAAGGTTAAGCTAACGCTAACCTTTCGTAAATTACTTTCAGACGGTTCTCTGATGCCCAAATCGATCGAATTAAGCAGTTGACAATGTTTGATATGCTGGTATCGGTAACCCATATGCTAGAAGAAGACATGCAGTCGAATCCGTTTCGCATGCCGAGCGATGGTAAGTTACACTACCAGTTTAGGAGGTTCGCCATTCATAACTGACCTCACGATTACCAACATGTTCAATGTTGTGAAATAGATTTCATGGCAAAAAGCCAATGCAGTAAAAGCAAGCTGTGGAAGCAAAGCACCTGTTATATTCCGACTTTTAATGAGACTGGAAATGAAGTCATGGAATCGAAGGAAACATGTTACTACTTTCCCCAGGTAAGCAGACTTCAGGAAAACTTGAACTTTTGGGACCGTTCTGTGAATATTCCAAGGTATAATCAAAGTCTGTAAGATAATTGATCTCCGGAACGACCTTTACTCGCTCAACTTATAGCTCGACACCAAAAACGTCCCTGTAGAGCCATGCACAAAACCAGGAACTTATGACTACTTTTCTGGAAGTGAAGTTTCTTACATTGTTACCTTCATAGCTATTGGACTAACAATCGTAGGTGAGAGAAGCTAATGTGTGAAAACATTTCTTCAGATACAATTAGGGTTAGATTAACTTAAAGAGGCCTTTTGTTTTCACCATTTGCTTTTCACTAACAGGAATCAACTGCTTGGTGCCTATGCTCGCATTTTGGCGAAAAGCGGCACAGGAAAGGTTCCAATCCACAAAGAGGAAAGTTAACAAACAGGTTGCTGGTATCAAAGGCAGCGTTTTTGCAGGTACTGCTCCTTATACATAAATTCACAACCCATAATGTGGTATTTTAGTAGGACTCCTATAGCCTTAGCTTTAGGTTCAGTGCATGCATACTTTTTAGAGGCTGAAATAGTGTTTACTTTTTATCCTTGATTTGACACTTTCAGCAAAAGAATGGCAAGACAGAAAGAAAGGCTACAGGTCAGTGTATGTGAGCATACCTGACGGCTCCAAATGCATACAAATCTACGATCTAAAAGGAGTCGTTATCCGCAAGTTGGATGTGTTCAATAAAAATTACGTTCAAGTGATTCTAGCAACAGATGGCAATCACTTGATATTCAAAAACAGTAAAGAGTACGACTGTGTCCTGAAGTTCGAAGCACAGTTTCTGAGAGAGTCGTTCCTGGAAAACTTCCTTCAGAAGTAAGCGAGTCATCTCATAGCATTTTACACTTGAACATATTCCTTAAAAGACCGACCTAATGTTTTTTTACCCTGAAGAATATTTCAAACTTCTAACTACTTAACTCTTCCAGGGTCGGCTCCGACTGCAACATTGAAAGACTGGTATCCCGACTCGAGATAGCCCTGGACCATGTAGTCACTAAAGCTCATCGTGAAGAACAATTAGCCAAGTTCTTCAAAGTCCTCTTCCCCCATGTGTCCAGCATAGATAGTCCCAGTGGTGAAAAGGCTTTGCAAGATCCGCAATTGCTCCGGGAAGTTATCACGATGGAACTCACGCGAGCTGAATTCGCCGAGGCGCTAAATATGTCTGTTAACTCCGGGTTTGTGAGCAAGGTGAGACCATTTAACTGGATACATTGGATTGCATATTGCATAACGCTTCAAATTCAACTCATCAGGCTTTTGTAATAACAGTTATGATCATGTGGAACCTTTTCTTATTAACTGTCGCAGATCTTCGACGTTGCTGACAAAGATCGAAATGGGTACATCAGCTTCCGAGAGTTCATGGAAATCATGATCATGCTCAAAAAAGACAGTAGTGTCGAAGCCAAGTTGAGACTCCTGTTCGACATGTACGCTGCCAATGGTTCAGGCTTGTCAGAAGGAGAATTTAAGGATATGCTCAGGTCAATGGCGGAATCCGCAAACAATGACGTCAAGAGTCAGGACGTAGAAGCTTTGATCACCTCGATGGTTGAACGAGCAAATATCAAACGCGGTGTAAGCCATGAATCCCAACTGTAATAGTTAAATTCTAAAATGTCTGTACTGGAGCCAATATTTTGTCAACTTCTTCTTATCCTTCCAGTCCAGGATTAGTTTCAAAGAATTCCAAGAGTTTTTCATGAAGTACAAGGACGTTTTGGGCTATGCACAACTGAGTTTCATCGGAACTAACGTTCCACAAGAAGTGCAGACAAAATCCCAGGGTTCAAGAAGAAGGACTATTATTGAGAGCGTTTACGGGTACGACTATTTTTGAATTCCTTACAACCTGACACTCAAATGCAATCTAACATTTTCATGATGATGATTTAATTTCTTTCTTCCAAGACCTGATTTGGCAACAGCATTTGCGGAACCAAGTCCCATATCTCAAGTGACCGTGACCACCGTTGTTGAGGACGAACGAGAGCGCAGTAAGTTTTCAAAATGGGTGGAAGTAAATCGCTTGGGATTGTTTTGGGTCCTGCTGTACGTTCTTGTGGTCGCTGGGATCTTTGGCGAACGAGCCTACTGTGAGTCCACATAAGCGTTTACAAAAAGTTAGTTTTTTTTGAAATATAATCTTCCCCAGCTTAAGTTATTTTGCCATGATGATGATACAGATTACTCCGTGGAACGGGAACATGGCGGCTTGCGACACATAGCCGGATACGGTGTCACGGTCACTAGAGGTGCTGCCTCCGTCATTATGTTTTGCTATGCTACACTCCTACTGACCATGTGCCGGAACACTATAACCTTCCTCCGAGACACCTTTCTCCATCACATAATTCCCTTCGACTCCATCATCATAATGCACAAATTCATCGCCATCTTTGGTTTGGTCTTCGTCCTTGTCCATGTCATTGGTCATGCGATCAATTTCTACCACATTTCTACGCAAACGGCCGACGACCTCTCCTGCTTGTTCCGGGAGTTTTTCAGGCCGTAAGTGCTTTTCTGGCATTCTTCGTGTATAGAAGCCTTGAAAGAACATGTTGTAGCTCGGTTGTGAAGGATATGAAAACCTTGTTCTTTGGTTACAGTACTCACGTACTACCGAAATTCCACTACTGGTGCTTTCAGACAGTGACGGGGATAACTGGGATTTTGCTTGTTCTTCATGTGATTGTTCTCTACACTTTTGCCACTAATTACACGAGACGCCACGCCTTCAAATTGTTTTGGATTGCGCATGAAAGTTATCCCTTGTTAGTTATTTTATTTTTGCACAAATGAGGTTAAATGCCTATTGCACGTTTCAAAATTCTGCTACATGACTTGCTGGTTTGAACCTTACAGGTTTTACATCCTCATGCTGATTCACGGAAGTGGTAGATTGGTTCAAGAGCCTATAACGCATACCTACCTCATCGGGCCACTTGTGTTGTTTGTCATTGACAAACTGATAACGTTCAGTCGAAATCGGGTTGAGATTCCAGTCTATCAGGCTGAGGAAGTGGTAGATTGGTTCAAGAGCCTATAACGCATACCTACCTCATCGGGCCACTTGTGTTGTTTGTCATTGACAAACTGATAACGTTCAGTCGAAATCGGGTTGAGATTCCAGTCTACCAGGCTGATTTGCTGCCCTCAGGTAAGAATTTGAAGGTCCCAAAAATAATTATGTTTGTTGCTGGTCTACTGGAGGACCTATGACCTAACGTTCTTTTCACTTTCGTAGATGTACTTCGGCTGGAGTTCGCTCGACCGCCTGGCTTCGATTACAAGTCAGGGCAATGGGTGCGAATCGCTTGTCGGGCTTTGAATTCCTCTGAATTTCATCCCTTCACGCTCAGCTCAGCACCACATGAGAACAATCTAACACTTCATATTAGGGCCGTTGGACCTTTTACCACCAGGCTGCGACAATTGTATGAAGTCAGTAGGTAAGTGATCTGACTGAGGTGACTTCTCCATGTACAGGGAAAAACTTTGATCGCCTCAAAATCTTGCGTTTGCATGCTTCAAATGGACAATGTTTATTGATTTAAGGCCGAAGTTGTACTTGGAAGGACCTTACGGTGAAAGTCATCAGGACTGGTGGCGCTACGAGGTATCCGTACTTGTCGGAGGTGGTATTGGCGTGACTCCTTGCGCTTCAATATTGAAAGGTTAATAATTTTTCCTTGTTTAGTGGATTATTGCAGGCCTGATGAAACATCACATTGGTAGAGTTAGATAGAGCATATAGACCGACTGAGAGTGCTGCTTGACTTTTTTGCAGATTTGGCTCACTCTGGTGCTTCCAGGATTTGTAAAAAGTTATACTTTCTCTGGATAACGAAAACTCAGAAGCAGTTTGAATGGCTCGTGGACATCCTAAGGTTCGATTTTAGCTTAAAACTTGAAAATCCTTGACATGTCCGCACAGCTTGTCCAAGTTTTACGTTGTTGACTTGAATCAATTGAATTATACATACAGGGACGTGGAAAACCATCCCATAGTCTCTATTCACATCTTCATAACGCAATTGCCAAACAAATATGATTTGAGGACTTGTTTACTGGTACGATGACGCTAAAATCAACTGGCTAAATTGCACTAATTAGCTAAGGGCCGTACAAAGGAAAATTTCTAAGTAACACATTCTGTTTCAGTATGCATGTGAAAGGGATTTCCAAAAGTCAAGCAACCGTTCGCTGTTTACGGGCCTGAAGTCCATTACACATTTTGGAAGGTTAGTAAGTCGACTATGGGAAACAGTTTGATTGGTTTGGCAACTAATAATTTCCAATTTATTTGCGTCACAGGCCCGAGTTTGGTTCCTTCTTCCGTAGCTTAACCAAGATGCATCCTAAGGTACTTAGGAAGAACTTTGTTAAATCGTCATACTTGGTTTCTGGCATGTTGCTCCCATTGCATAATAACTTTGACAAACATCTTCCTGTTCTTCGTAGGTTTCACGCTTCGGAGTTTTCAGCTGCGGCCCTGCTCCCATGACTAAAACCGTTAGCGAAGCCTGTGTCGAAGCTAACAATCAAGCGTACCTTTCCAACGCTTTGTTTACTCACCATTCCGAAGTGATATGAGCTGGAGTCTAGGAACAACAATAACGCTATTGACTTGGTAACCTACATAAGCTTTAAGTATGCTTTCAGTAAACCGTTAAGTACATTTATTCACAGTAAAATATCTTTGAATTCAACAACCCCATTAGTGTGGATCCGTCAAGATACGATCATTTGTTTCCACGAGCTTCATAAATAGTCTATATGTATAGATAACATACATATTTGAGAATAGCGATTTTTATGATATTGTTTCTAAACAGTTATAAATATTTGTATTTGTTTTATAGTAGCTTTAAGGTAATTCTTGCACTGTTAAAAATTTGCGGGTCCCTATGATGCACGGATTTTCAGCGTGTAACAATCCATTAATCACTTGATAGTTCTCTACTGATTGTTTACTTACTTTTAGTCGACTCAGGACTAACAACGATCATGCTTGTTCTGCCATCATGCACACAAAAATAATTTACTTTTGCATTGTAATCTGTTCCGCTTGTACAGAATTTACTGGTGAACCTTAACAGTAGTGACTGTATCATCGAGTCTAACAATAACAACAGGTGACGACACAGTTAAGGGCTTGGTATTTGTTTGTCAGGCATCATATCAAACTGAAACTACATCAAGGCTGGCACATTTGAAACGCATGATTATATGCAACTAGAAGACATTTTGAACTGAAAAAAAAGTTGAATACTTTTGCTCTAGCTGTAAATGATTAGCACCCGGGACGAAAATGGTGAAGAAAGTGAAAGGACTTGAGTTAACAAAACAAACCATGACTAAAAGAGTTTCTAAGTAAATAACTTGTAGATATTCTATTGTATGTAAGCTGAAAATATTGCGAGAGACAAAGTATAACTTTATATACGAGTACGTTATGGCAAACAAAACTGTACTACGGAATAATGCACATGGCCGCGGCAGGCTGGCGTAATTATAAGCATCATTCAAAAAAACATGCTACGAAAATTATGCCACTCCTTTGCTACACATAAAACACAAACTGAAAATCATTTTACAGTAATTAAAAAATATCCTATGTAATCCCACACAACACTGTAAAACTCACTCAAATTAAATACCATTGCATTTTGAGCCTTTGTATCTTGAAAAGACTCCCAAAACAAGTACAACTAACGAATGTATGTATAGATATATTGATAATTAATGTACTCGATTAATCCAGCGTTCAACTGCTAGACTTTTGCGAGAGTCTGTATTGTAGGCAATACGTGCTCACATAGGTCAGCCTATCTGTTCGACATGGCAGGATAAGCCATTACCTACACAATATCATCAGCATAACCTTGACATTCACATTTAATAATAACTATTCGAATACGAAAGATGAGTGATGATAACGTTTGTCTCAGGTATTCCATGGTTCAGGAAGTCTTGGTCTTTTGTGCACTGGCCCTCCGACGTCGCCAACTGCTTGGACTATAATAGCTGGCCCTCCACCACTGCCAGGGGGACCAGCCGCGTATATCAAATCCGCTTCATCTGGAGATAAAGATTGTAGCTGAACTGTATACCAATGAAAAAGAAAGACGTCAACACTACACCCACCACCGAAATTGAAAGAATAGAACAATATTAGACTGCGCCGTTTGCGCGCCCGTGATTATGGCATTAGGATCTTACCTTCAGATCCCGGCTCTGCCTTAATTTTTAGATTGGCTATCGAACTGCCACCGCCGGAAATACCGCTACTACCACCTGAAGTACCTGTCCCTGAGCCTCTGTCTTCTCGGCTGTGTAGCGAAGTATGCTGTATTGTTGCTGTTGGAGTGTTGCCCCATGGACTGCTTGGATTTCCGGAAGTTCCCGCTGACGACTGTGTAATTTGATTAATCAACTCTTGCGAAAAATTATCTGCGCTTGAATTATTTGAATGGGCGGCAGGGTTACTGTTGGTTCCACTTGAATTATTTATGGCAGCGGTTGCCGCTGCCGCAGCAGCAGCTATCGCGTGAGAGTAATATGGCTGATGATCATACTGCGGAGCCGGCCGTAACGACGATAAATGCGGATTACGCGCTGGAAAAAAAAACAGATTTTATTAGATCAGCAAATGCAGGCAAACGGAAAACGCATAGGCATGGATTACAAGTTTTGCCAACTTACAATCACTAGTTCCTCCCGACCCTGATGAACCATTCCCAGCATTATTTATGGTTTTATAGTTGGTGGGCTGTGGACTGGAAGGATGGTGTGATGGCGAAGAGTCGTAGCCGTTCCCACCACCACCGCCTCCTGTTGTCATATCCAGAAGTCCTCCTACAGGTCCTACACATACTGAGCCATCACCTATAATTCCAGGAAATCAGTTCTTGTATCTTTCACTTAAGCCTTCAAAGAAACAAGAATTAAAGTTTTCTACGAAACGTAAAATCCTTTCTAAAATTGGTACAGTACCTCCATCTGTTCCTGATGATGACGGTCTTGGGCTAGGTTGTATAACCTGAATTTGTGGCTGATCATAAAATAATCTATTCATACCCAAATGTCCTCCAGCACCACTTGCACTTGGTCGCAACAACAAACTTGTGAACTCATCATCAACCTACGAAAAAAATGAAAAAATTAGCCGGGATTTTTTCACAGCTAATGTATACTGCTTTCACGATGCAGTCTTACTCACTTTTGAAAACTTATGAAAATTAATGGCCTGCAGCCCATTATCTGATTCTTCTTGTGTTGGCGGCGGTGTCGGAGACTCTTCTCCAGATAAACCTATTCAAAATGAAAAGAATTGTAATTAGTAATACAGTAGTAACGACTGGTCAAACAGTACAGAGGTTAGGTGCATTGCATCGCAGAGGCTTTTCCGTCGTCAACTCATTAAAATCTGTAAGGAATATCAGTGTCCCTTACCATTCTTGTGCTCTTTTTTGGAGAGTGCTTCTATAATATTTTTGTTCGTCAAGGATTCATGCGGCTCGTTATACTCAGTGTACTTGAGTAAAACTTTATCCATATCCGTCGACGCATACTGTAATGAAGATTCAAAAGCATGTCATTATTTCGTTAAATCGCATAGCCATTATTTTATGAAGTAGGTTAGTATTTTTTTACCTGATACAATTTGTTAGAAGATGAAAATATAATAAGCGCAATCTCGCAGTCGCACAGTACTGACAGCTCGTATGCTTTCTTCATAACACCAAATTTCCTTTTGTTGAACGTCAACCTAAAAAACCATAGGTACCGCATGAAATACAAGAGGAGGCATTTACAAGAGAGCTACATACAGAACGCTTCACAACATTATATTCCTTCCGTCAGAAATTTGAAATTACTGTGACTTAGACTTTGTGATCATGTGTATTTCTAGTTAAATTTTATCTAATACATTTATACCTCTCATTTCATTAGTCTCATCTCCGATGAGCATCGCATCATGCTGCATTGCAATTCCAGTCACTGCCTACATCCTCATTGCTTTCGTATCAGAGAATAAATTAAATAAATGGCTCACCTAGCCGATTCCGTTCATCCGTGATTCTCGATATCTGAATTTTCTTCCTCCCCATGTTTTTTTCAAGGTTTACAGACTAAATCTTTTACGTATTCCCTTGTAGAAAGTTTCTCCGAATCCAATGATTCGCGGTGATCGGAGCGAAAACTGGTACCCGACCGGATCCACGTCAATTCCACTAAATAATTTTATTACAACTTGTCCTTCACCGCTGCCTCTTCCTCCTCAGGTAGAGAGTTGTTTCTCCACTTCGTCCTTCCAGCTCGCTTTCTCCACAATGTTCCAGTCGAAGTAACCTTGTAAGGTAGCACTGTGTTCACCTGCGTATTCAAGTCATGCATTGGCATCAACCAACTTGTGTGAACTTCATTACTTCCACGGAATTCGCAATAAAAATTCTATCTACCTCAGCCAATGCATCAATCAACACGATTCCTATCACCTACACCACAGTTATCTTTTAAAGGTGCACAGTCTTTGAATCCTGAAACCCTGCAGAAAGTCAGTCTTTCCATTGTAATGAACCCAAGGCTTGAACACTCAAAAAACACACACTTTCTTAGTAACGGATTGAAATCAGCTTCTGCAATGTTTAGTTCTATTAGCTTCGTGGATCCCCCAAGACGTAACCTTCGTCCTTGCCTTAGAACATCTTCGTGACCACAAAACATTTCCTAGGTTTGATTCGTTTGATAGCTGGTTATGTTCATATCAGTACTACCATAGTCAGGGTAGACGAACAAAAGGCACGAAACGTTCTCTTCTCTACGAATGAGCAGAGATCTCCGTAACGACCACAGTATTCCCTCTTTCTGTCTACACCAACAGCTTCAGCACGGTCAGTACTCTAAGAGCGACATGTACCACCAAGATCTACATTTTTCACTTCACCGAGGTAGTAAACAGCGAACGGGTCGGCTTTTATTTTCACCGAGGCAGTAAAAAGAGGTTTTCATCACGACCGTAGAATAATTCAGCATTTGACTTGCATCGCGATCTTCAACCCTAAACCGACTAAGTGTACAGCTCTAAGAGCGATCTGCTTTAAGCGGCGTTCTCAGTCGTCCTTGTGAACAGCAGTGTATATTGCAGAAAATCGACTTCTTCTCCAGCAGTCTTTGTCTGCTGAAAGCAAGATTTGCCTCGTTTACACAACGGTCTATATTGGGAGATACATCTCTTTTTCACCTGGTTTCTCTAGTTGAAGCCGGATCCTCCTACCTACCACACACCTGGCCTACAAATAACAGCCGAATGACCGAATCGGTCCGAAAAGCTCCCGTGCATTTTCTTTCCGCATTCACCTTTCCCTCATTCGTTCATCTAGCACAGAGTACACATTGCATTGCATTCCTCACAACTCTCATCTCATTCAACCTTGAGACATATCACATCCCACCGAACAGAGCTACTACCCTATGTACAGCGAATTTCGCCAATCCACGTCATCGCTCGCCTTTCTCCTCTCCAGCCGTTTCATCATAGCGTTATGCTTTCACTCTGCACACTTTCCATGCCCGCACGTCTCGCCTATTACTACTACGGCGAGAGCGTTACTTCGCATGCACATTTCTATAATAATCCACCGATCCTATTTATAGAAATCAAATTTTCTATTTTCACCACATTAAATATTATTTATGGACCAACGCAATGTGTACACAAGCAACCCCCCTTTCTCTTGTTTTTGACTCATCCAAGTCCATTCGCTCATCGTTTCTGCCATTCAGTCTCGCAATTTTGCGAAATTTCACACCATTTCCTCTCTGCCAAAACTCCTATTCTCAGGGCAAGGGGAGCATACAGACCGCCATTAACATGCACTACGCAGTCATAAACTCTACTGGTAGACAGCAGACATAGAATGTCTCCAATCTCCGATCGCAAATTGAACAGTTCTCACCAAGAACCAAGGACCATGTACTTGAGCACTGAGCACATATCCATTCTCAACTCTTCGATGAGCCATGTTTTTCCAAAAGCACACGATTACCAAAACATTTAGCAAAAACGAGTACAAGGCAGTCTGCTAAGCTCTCTCAGTTGCAATGCAGTTTCAGCCTGAAAAGCTCCATACAAAAAATTCTTCGCAGCATTCGACCCGAACCGGGTAATATATTTCCCCGTATACTGATTTGGCAGCGAGATGAGTCCGGTTTCTCCTGAACAGTCAAGCCATTATGCATAATGTAGCCCATTCCCCTGTTCCCTGTGTTCTCAACCATTACATTAGTGGCATCCGTTCGCTCACTACTCATTCATTACGGTTTCTTTGAGCCCTTTTGCCAGCCGTAATGCTGCTTTAGAAAACTTCCTATTTCTTTCTTGCTCACTTTCTTGTGTTTAACTGCACGGATTGTATCTAGCAGAGGGAAAATCTGGGCACGTGCCAGATGTCAAAAACACATTTTCACACATTTTAAACTCCCTTCCCCACAAGGACCAGTTCTATTTTTAACTCCTTACACCCAGGACAAGAGGATGCAAGGCATATAGTAAGACCAACCAGTAGCAGCTTTGATTCATCCATTTCATCCACGTACACCCAATTCGTCACTCCTACAAACCGAGTCGCATCTCAAACATCAACTAACTCAATTAACATATGTAACCAGGGGGGAGTTGAGTCGAACAACCGGATTTCATCTCACCATACCATGGGCATATGAAGTCTCCGAATCATCTCCGTTCTCACAGTCTCTGTCTCTCCATCTTAAGAACAACGCTAAAAGAGAAAGAAGAGATCGACGGAACTGAACAAGCACATGGAACAACTTCACAAAAACTCAGTCACCATGCCATCCAGGTCTCCAACAAGACTAGTGCGTCACTGTCACTATGCACACCACCACCACCGTCATCATCATCGCACCGATCACCTCCCGTGCCGTCCCAGCTATCCAGCCTGCCAAGCAGGGGAACAAACTCGGTCGGAGAATCAGAAACTTCAGTTTTTCCCTTTAACTCACGCCGAGAAATTACGCCACATGCATCATCTGCTCAAGAGGAAACCCGAGTGTAACCCGGTCTTCTGCCACTCTCATGTACCTCTTCCTTTCCTCTTACCCGCCGTGTACGTTCACAGAAGCTAATCTTCAAAATTCGACTACAATAATAATACCCACATTTTTGCTATCTTACTCACCCCATACCATACTTCTTGTCTCAAACTGCCATCCTTATCTCAAACAACTTACAACTTTTACCCACTTGTGCTTACTATATTGCAAGATGGCTTATTCTCTGTGTTACCGTCCGGTACAACTCGGTTTAGAAAATTCCAACTCCATTACAACTATCGTAACTGCTCACGGAGCATGTCGACTTACATACGTATCTTGGCATTGAATCATAGCGATTTCTTTAGCATTTGGATCCAGCTTTACTCAATTTACCGTTTGTGCGTTATGCAATATTCGGCTTGTGCTCGCTGATCTTTATTTTGAATGTGAGAGAGACATCTTCGTCGGCAAACAAATGACAACTTCAGAGGAAGCCCATTTAATTTCCTCGACGTTCCTCCCTCAGTTTTTATCCGTGGCAACTTAACGCTTCTCGTTCCTACTGCCTCAATATTTTCAGGCTGCACCTGCTCCTCCATCGTTACCGTTGAAGCAACTGACTCTAACGACAAGTAACTCTGAATACGTAGCTACTGAGGTAGCTAAATACTAACAGAATAACGTTGTACTTCCGTAGTCCCATGTCAAGAAAATGCACTTTCGGAGTGCAGTAGGCGCTTCAATCTACTACCTTTATAATCCAATGTAACGATGCTATGCAGGAATTATTTCCAGTCAAGATTCTATAGACTCTGACATCTCCAAAGCAACTGCGCTTTGTAAAAGTTTTACATCCATTTAAAAATTCAAACCGAATCTCCAAGCTTTTCATCGAAACTCTTTGATTCTCTTAAGTCACAATTTTGTAGAGTCTCAATGTTTGAAGCGGAGTATTGGTTACCCTTAAGTTTGGTTCTCGATGTTGGCTATCTGCATACGCAATGGCTTTCTAAGCGACACTACCTACTACAAAAAACCCTTTTTTCTTTTTTATCCAAGACTCGGTAAAAGGAGTAGTATTGGAAGCAATTTGCATTCCCTCAACTTGTATTACGCAAAAGAATAACTTGAATCCAATACTGCTCACAAGGATTTCCCTTGATTTCAGCTGTATCTGAAGAACAAGTTTTTTTTACAGGTTTGTTAAGAGTGCAATCATTTTATCTCTTGCTATTAAAACAGATAAAATTCTGGTGCGTACTGGTTGCAATCATGTTTTATTCTGTTTTTATTCTTTATTCTATTTACCTATTGATCTCGGCAATCAAAACGTTATTGACTCATTCTCAAACAAAATGCGGTATCCATGACAGTCGAGTGGAGACGTTGTTTTCATGAATATTATTTTCTTCTGAGATTAGACCTAGCAAAACTTATTTCTATAAAATTTCTGCATTAATACGTTTCCTTCAGATTTCCTCCATAATCCTGATGGAAAGCAACCATGAAGTTTACCTTGCAGTATTCCCAGCGGTCATGTTGTCTTAAAAATGTCCTTCTCCCTTAATTATCTGCATTCTGCAACATTTCTCGTGAGAAAACTTTTATCCAGCCCTTAATGTGCTAGTAAATGAGAGCTCAATACCTCCAACTTCGGCGATAAACATACTGGAAACGCAAACCATCCAGTTCCATATACACAAATTCTACATTCCGAGCACCCATCAGTCTTTGGTCATGCCGCCTCCACCTAATCCGGTACCAGAAAGACAGTCATATAAAGAGCCCCATGTGCTAGACGCTGTCTCTTGTCTGTCAAACCTCTGCTGCTGCAGTCTTCCAGCGTTTCAACTTAACAAATTCAGACCTCGAGGAATACAAAGCCTTACTCATTATTTCTCCTGATAAGACTTGGGATCTGTGGATCTTTCCCAATCGACATCGTAAGTTTAATCTTTGGGTTCAATGGAGTGAAAACGTCAAAGCCTCAGTTTAACGAAAAGAACTTCATGCTGCCTGCTTTCAAAAATTTTCTTCTAATCGCTCTTCATTTTCATTCCATTTACATACAACACCCTGACCGAACCCCTTTTATGCTCAACGAACAAGTAATTTATCCAGCCTCCTGGCCATTGGTCAGGTAAAGAATCCACTTCCTAGTCAGTTTGAATCTTGGTTCCACCAGCTCTTTACAAAAACCGGATAAGTAGACAATAAGGTCCGAGTCAGGGAAGAGCTCGAGAGCAGCTTACATGCATGCATAAGTGAGCTCAACCTGAATTTTGTGCACTTTCTTGTTGCAATACATATGGTTATGTGCCCACATTCCATCAAGTGCAAAGTTTTCTTCAAGGCAACTTTCAGCTAAAGTTTTTTAACCCTCTCCTCCTGCGCTGCTCTAGTTCTCCGGAAGACTGACTAGGGCTCCAACGATCACTCCTAAATGGCTTGTCATATCAGTCCGGCTTTTCATTATTTGGCAAAAATCACATTACATGATACAGGGATGGAAGAAACACTTTTATGGATACGTGTTCTGAGCTTCCTGGCAACAATCCATGGAAATGGAAATCCAAACCGACTTACTGAACCGTATTGGAACAATTTACTTATTTCCAATGGAAATTTTCCATTTGCATAGTCTAAGTTTTCAATGTTTTGTGCATGTAATTCTTCTGATGATTACCGAGGCAATAGGCCATTACATTTATTACGACTCTATACTCCAAATCTTTCCTCAATACTTCCTGAATCGAGTTAATAGCATCGAATAGGCAACAAACCAGTGCACTTCAGAGGCCGCAGCAACAAACCATTTCGCTTATAAGATAAAGTCAGCTCACAAGTGCTTCAAGCGGCTGCACTTGGTAAAATTATTATCTTCTCTTGGTATTATTTTCTCTGAATCTACCTTAAGCTCTCAGCAGTAGTTTCACCATTTTCTTATTTAATTCAGCAGTAAGTAGATTGCCCTGCCTTACCCGCCGACCATCCTTTTCCCCTCTTCCCATGCTATGCCACATTCTCAGCTCCTCTAGTTTCCTTTTAGCCTACAATGAAATAACAATCATCATGGAAAAAACTAGTATGGTCACTTTTTGCTCCAATGTCCATCTCTGCTCCCCTTCCCTCTCTCTCTTCTGCTTTATCCTTTTTCTCCATTTTATATTTTCACCTGCTGTACCTCCCTCGTACATTGCATTGCATAGCTATCATCATCATTCGAAGACCACATCAAGTTCGTACATCTTTTAACCCTGTCTCCTTTTGGGAATGATGCGGTTCCTCATACATCTTCGCATGTTCCTTCTTTAACAATCAACTTTTCACAATTTCCTACCTTCTCTATTTCCTACACACGCACATTAATACCCACCACCGTCAGCAACTACGCCACAACAACGCAGCAAGCAGATATCAAGTAAGTAATATCCTCTGACTGAGAAAATATCTTTTATCAAACGTGTAGGTAGTGCAAGTAGTGCTTTTCAAATTCTTGTTCTCCCAGCAACTCCCATCTATCCTTAAGCCGAAACCACAACACCGACCGACCCTGCCCCGTGTGTATTTCATCCAAATTTTTTTCACATCTCCATGTCTAAAATGTCGATGAACTTGAACTAACTTTGAATATTTTACACGTGCATTTTTTCCACTTCCTAAATAAATATAAAGCAATCTTCTCACACAATCTGAGCTAACCCGTTTTAATCCAAAATTTCCAAACAGCAGCCTTTCAACCACACACACACCTGCATGCTGTGCTGTAAAATGCCCTTTCACCAATCCTTGCCTCTCCTCTTGACCTCACATTCATGCAACCATCAGCTCACGTTAACTGATGAGGTAACGCTCCTATCAGTGTAATCGGTGACAATCACCATCATATCATGAAAATATTTATCGAAATGCTTTTCTTACATTCACGACAATAGCTTCATAACCAACGCAACAAAGCAGCTTCATCGATGTACTCAACATCTGTGAATCGATACATGCTAAAGCATGCACTTCTGGATTTGATCCGATTGAAGTGACACTTTTGTCTTTTCTCAAGCTACTAAAAGTTGTTTTTAAGTTTGCAGGTCGTGCTGTGCTTTCAGGAACAAAAGTTGAAGCCGCGCTCCGACTGCAGCTACGCATGGCTCTACGAGATCCCCTTCGATGGGGTTTATTTCCTTATTGCAGCTGTTTGGAAATGCTTTATCACCAATTTCGCTGACTTCTAGACTAATAAATAATGGCTGAAACAGAAAGAAGAGTACTTAAGAAAAACATCTCGCATGCGGTCCGAGAAACATACATGCATATTTTCTCGGGCCGTTAATAATCACCAAGTCGGGAAGAGCCCGTGCTGGAGCACGAGTATCTCCTCATTCATCTGCTGGTGAATAATCTCCCCTAGCGTCAGACCAAATGTTTCCCTATCTGCACAGTTGTTATAAGAAATCATAAGACGTTCATCGAGCCAAATGTTTAGAGAAAACAGTCAAGTGACTGAAATTCGAAATCCGAGTCACTCAACGAAGCGGGACCCCTCCGGAAGTCATGAAAATGTGCATCGGAAATGTCCCATGGCTGTTCCGCTAACGACCTTAGCATACGACAAAAGGAGGAGCTTGTGTATTCAGTCCAATTTCCGGGACATATTCATCTGTGTCCTGCTTTCGACATTTGATTCATGATCTTGCAACAATCTCAGGACCTTTGAAAATTTGTGATCACGCTAGTTTTCCATACCACCACCTACACCTGGGCAGTTGCCTCAAGAATTCTCATCCCACTAAGCTCCGCTCATTCCTTGTTTGAAACTATCTTCTCTCCACACTTGAAATTAGTATTACAAAACCGGCTTGGTAAAAAATATTCCGTACACTGCAACTAAACCATCTTTAATCTCCAACAGCTACAAATCCAAACTCCCGACACAAAAAACTACGGCTCTGCACTGTGCAGTTTCGGCCTGCAACAACCTCATGCCGAAACCCTATCGAAAAGCTATTGGGCAAAAGAAGCAGTTACCCTTTGTCCCTATTTCGTGCCTGGTTTCGTTTCTCTGATTTTCAGGCAGTTGTTCTGACTTAGAAAAGAGCAGAAAACATTACATTTTTCTCACTACGCTCATAATTAAGGTAGTAAAGAACTTGCTTGACTTCTCTATGATGACGTTATAGCAAAAAATTCTCGCATCACCTTTAACTTCAACTTTCCGACAATGCGTTCCCCACAGAGCACGGAGTACTCATCCGAGCCCTACAATACGAATAACAGCAAGTTTCATCATCCACCGCACTCAACTCATATCATCTTTCCCGCACATCACCATCAGGAGCCCACAGTCCTAAGAAATGCATTAAAAAAGTGATACATCTTCCCATAAAATGATTCATTTCTTACACAACAATCTCAGATAAAAATTCCTTCTCAACCAATGTACTCAGTAGCTTTACTGACTATAATCCAAATCCGACTTTATTTCAACTTCATATGCTCTAATCACGAATCAATCCATGCAATGAACCAAGCTTCAAGACCTATTATCTCTTAAGCTATGTTTCTGTTCCTGTTCCAGAACTCCAGACAAAAGTAATGTCATTCTCTATCAGACTTCTACAGCGAACTCCAACCTTGAATTTGAGCACTATCCACCATTCTCTTCGATTATAAACCACAACCGCCTGCCCGCACAGTTCGAGCTGCAAGCATCCCATAACAACAGTCAACGACAAAATATTCTGCACTCTCTGTCTCGCTTCAGTTGTGATAAGTAAGCTCTCGTGACTTAACTGCCGCTGCCCGCATTAACATCCAGCATTAAAGATTTAAATTCACACATTGCTGAACTAACTGTTCATTCAGACCGCATAAACACGCAAGTCCTCATCACAAACCAACACAATCCAGCTTACTTTCTACCGTAAATCTACATGACGCTTCAGGATTCTTCCAGATTATAAGTTTACCAGTATCAAATTAACAAAGACATGACTTAGTCTCACTCCCAAATATCTGAGTAAAAGGAGCTGCTATCCGAAATAATGAATTAAGAACACATACCTTCGTAGTCTCCACTGAAGAAACATTTCCGACACGAGCTTTTTGATACACCCACGCAGTCTTTGCAATATCACTTGCCTAGATTTGACTTGGCTAAGGTTCCCGTTCCGTCAACGTAACGACATGTATCAACTATCGATTGATCTTCAAATGCTCGCTGTAACGCAACTCGATAATCATTTAGTCCGGAAGCTCACGACGATTTCGCATAAACTATATCTTCGTAATAGCAACAATTTCGATTTTGGTATCCGTTTTCTTCGTCAAACTAGATTCACTTTGGATTTGCGATTAATTTTCGATTACACGACCCCCTCTACCCGTTCCGAACAGCACCATCGATTTCAAAAAGTTCAGACAACAAGTTTAGCACATCAGAGTCTAGCTCCTTTCAATCAAGTCCTAGTGCTCTAATATAGTTAACACGCATGAAGATCCGTACAAATTCTTCGTCCTCTTCCTCTTCGATCATGTAATTATAGGTCCTTTTTCAGCATCCACCTCCACAGCATCAGCAAATCTCCATGTAAGCTTTAAGTAAAATTTCTTCCAATCAGGACACCGACAACTCTGTAACCAAAGAACAAAACCACACATCAGCAACTTATGTCACACCAGTCAGGATTCTTCAAAACCCAGAGCTGTATTACCTCACCAGCATTACATTATAGCAACTCTAATGCCTTTTCCCACAGTAACAATTCAGGTATTGGACAGCCACTTAATTCCGTAAACGTCCATACCTGCATTTTCTCCTCACTTCCTAACTTTACTACAAACATAAAACTCAACTAAACAAAGTTAAAAGCGTCCGAAGCTTAATCCCTCGTCAACTTAAATATACAGGCTGAGATCTATTCTCCTTCCTCTAAAGATGACAAGTTGATTCACTTCAAATTTACACTCCATCAGACCCGAACAAATACCTGTCCTCCACATCCAATTTTCACATCGAGTGTAATCAATAACGTAATGCTGGTAAATAACGAACCGTTAAATTATACCGTGAAAACAAAGCAAAATCTCTTACATGTGTAAATTACCTTGAAAATCAACCGCCACGGTAGGAAAATCCCTTTCCGGAAAATTCAACCAAGGTCAAGAGTAACAATAATCAAATAATTGGACTTACGGAAAATAATAATAAATTCCAAAGGAAACAGTACAAGAGAATGAGAAAACCTTGAATTTTCCAAGAAAAATTCACTTGAACATTGACATAATAACGCAGTTAATTAACTTGAAAAAGTATTGCACACACAGAAAAAACAACCAAGACTGCAGTTAAAACACAAAATTATTTTAAATTTAAATACAGAGACGAGCCTAATTGCAGTGCTTCTGCTTCCCTGATCTACTAAATGTCTTATGTGGAATCTCCCAGGTTGAGCACAAGATTCCCTGCTGCTGCCTCTTCGGAGCCTCGAGACATGTCGTATCTCCTCTCCTCCTGCTCTGCAATCATCTGCCTGCCAGCCTCCAAAGAAAACTTGTCCAAAACATTTCGCCGGCCGTCTTATCCTGGCGCCTTTATCGCCATTCAAGCGTATGCACAATCCCAATCTGGGTGTCACCTTGAGCCGACCAGCAAGCGTTCATGGACTAGCATACAGTTGCTCACTCCCCTAAGGCTTGAAAGCCTCCCGTATGTCGGTGAACATAGCGTAATGCCTCTCAAGCGCGGAGCCAAGGCACTCTACTGTGTACATACTGTATGCAGCATGTGGTTCATGTCTCCTAGGGATTTTTACCAATTTCTCTGGATGTTTCTCAATTTTTTAGCACTAGGTTCCTTAAATCCCTAAATTCGGTAACCCAAAATCTTGAATTTGATCAAATCATCCAAAATGTTGCTTAAATATTGGAAAATTTCTCAAGTCCAGGTGGAATGGAAACCTCCGAGGAAATTTCCTTCCTAGGGCTAATACTTCTGCAAACAGCAATTCTTCAAGCCTTTTCAAACGTTTTAAGCTCCGTCGGATTTTGAGACGGAAAACTTGTGTTCCGGAGCCATTGATACTGTGCACTTGCATGTGGACACAGGGTTTTGGCCATCGTTCATTCTTGCAATGACCTAACACCCTGGAACCTGTCTTACGGTTTGTCGCAGCCGTGCAAAAGTTTCTCAAAGGAAAATTTACTATTTACGACTGCGTAAATGCAGTGCCCTAGCTTCGCTTAGCTTCTGTACTTGACGGGACTCTTACCAAACCGACATGAGTTTAACTTGAGAGCTGATTCTGCAACTTTCTGGATTAAATCCCGAAGGTGGCGGAAGAGCAAACATGATGCATGCGTCGATAACCGCATTGCAGAAACCAAGCAGGACTGCTGTCGGAATGCCGGGTGTGATCCGGTGCTTGATTAAGTTCCATCCCACAGGATTTAGACGGATGTGGAGTCTGTCACAATTTGCATTCGGAGTTCAGGGTCAGTGGGAAAGGGCCTGGCTCATAGAGAAATGAGCAACAGTTTGCATTCCTTGGACTGATTGCAAACAAAGATACTCTAGTTGCACAATTCCAGGATTAGGTGGACTAGTTTTAATGAGCGGCAAGAGGCAGTGGAATCTCAATGAATACTTTGTACAGTAGCTGGTATTAGAAAACAGATTTCATTCACCAGCTATAGCCAACATTATTTGTATTAGCCAGTAAGGTGTAGACTAGCAGGAAGTGGATGCGTGTGACAATGCCATTGAGAATCGGAAACGATTGCGTCCAGGGCAGGCGACTCGTTCAATCGTTGATGTGTGCATTGCATGTTGCAGATGACACACTCCGCCGGTTTTGCAAGTGAGATCTACACCTGTGCTTTCCCTGTCTATTGAATAAAACACTTTTAGCCTCACACGAGTCCCAGAGCCCCACTGGCACGAAAGAACGGTCCTATGCATGCCCCTTTACCTGATATAAATAAGGTTCCAGTAAGGAAAGTTCGCGAGGAAGAAGAACAAAGACAAATAACTTTCATCCGCACAGCGTTTTTATTTTCATGCACTCCGTGTTTGTTCTCCTCCCTTGAGAGTTGCTCAAAGTTGAGGAATTCATCACAAGGAGCTTGTCACCATGACAAAGGCGAAGGTAAATTAGCAACCGTTCCTTGATGATACAAGCCGTGTACTACGTGCACAAATTGCAAGACTTGGCGAAGCAAGTATTTGTTGCGAACATGATGTGATTATGCTCTACCTGCTCTCCGTCTTGGTATTACGGCATGATGGCATGACAGTTTAAACTTTGTGAATAAAAAATGTATGAACTAATGTTCATCTCTTCCTCATTCACCGAGTGCCAGGGCCAGTATCACCAACATGTGCACCACAACACTAGTCAGTAGCGCCAAGAGAAGTACACACAGAGAACAGGTGAGGTGAAGATGCGAAGAAGACGTATCATATAATATATTTCTGCGACGTTCTCAATAATCTGTGACGACCAAGGTGTGTACTCGCTCATCATCACTCCTTCCTTCACTAGCCTCGGAAAACTGACAGAGTCTACGATTCGTACATGTTACCTGTGCTTCAGAGACTGTAAAGACTCAGCTCCTTCTTACGGTCTTAGTTGGTCAATACTAATCGTAAATGGTCGGAATTTCATTACATATTTCTCCCAGAGCTATAGCTTTTGGCAGTATCACACGTCAGGTTTAGAGGTAAAAGAAACGCCGTGTGCACAGGAACTGGTTAAAAGTTGAAACCACAAAGAAGCTGACGTATTCGTTCCTGGACTTGAGTTCTTTTCTGACCATTACCTGAGTGAGGTTCAGCCGCCACATCTCTTCTGTCCACCTTCTTTTTCTTCTGTCTTTCATTCTCCTTTACCCTTTAAGTTTGAGCATTAGAACTGAGACCAGACTTGAACTGGGACCAGGACAAGTTTGAATGATGCAGTCCTCTGTTGCAGTCTGCTTTGCACTGGGTCTTTGTCTGTGTTGCACAGATATTTACCCAGAAATGGGCATTAAAATGAAGAGCACATGAAACACACACATTGATAAAAGCGGTTTGAAAGTTTCGAGCCGAAAATTTTCGGCATGAATCCCTGCTTCCCTGCGTACAAATGGCTGCCTCCGGCCGTTGCGTTGTCCATCCATTATCACGCGCTGATCAGCTGCGTTGCATTCACAGACCTTTTTGGGTCCACTTCATTCTTTGCTTTTGGGATGATCAAGTGGACAGAAGGAAATAAACGGAATGTAAGGCCAGTGGTAAGTACACATGCAGCAATAAGGTCCCTTTGAAAGCAAAGGGTTTGAGCTCGATCAGCGGCAGGCTGGAAGCTCGCACTGGTGTTGCTTCATTGAGTAAAAGTTTTCCATCTTTAACCTAATTCTTTTCTCGGTAGTGGTAATGGAGAATCGATCATTTTTCTCTTTCATGTCAGGCTGAAAAAGGGCTTGATCTAAATTGTGTGTATGAGATAGAGCTTTAGTTTGTGATAATGTTGTATGCAAGTGGCTGTAGCATTTACAGTCCTACTGTGAAATTTATGCTCAAGCATCTCATAATTCTGAATACATCGTTGGTTGGAATTGAAAGGATAGGAGCATTGGGTTGCTACTGTCAAGAACAGCAATGGGTTGCGGTGCAGCTGCCGAGACTTGCGAGACTTGTGGCTAAAGCTCTTGACNGCCGAGACTTGCGAGACTTGTGGCTAAAGCTCTTGACTTTTGGAAACTGCAGAATTCACGAAGTCATAGAGCATGTGGTGGTGCCAGGGATACGGATGTCCTGGAAGCTGGAAGATTGTCACCGGTAAAGCAGTATGTTTGTGATGCGAGAAATTCAGTATGCAGAAAAATGTTTGCCTATAGGAAACCTACTTTCATGACTTTTGAATTCATTTCGAGTGTATGAGGTTGCTGGGGCATCATGCATGCTAAATGGCGATGGAAGGAAAGAGCCTTTGCTCTTTCCAGAGCTAGGAGAGGAAGGAGAAATCCTTCCTGGCAGAGGAAGGAATTCCGTGTGTGAAAATCGTGAATTTGTTCCTGGAATAATCAAGTTTCACCTCAGCACCTTGGCATTTTCCAATTTGAAAACCAGGACCAGAGTCCGAGAGCTTGAACCAGTACCTGAGCGAATGAGAGTTTAAAGTTTGATAACATCATGGATACAGTTTCCATTCCATGCCTCCGTCCATCCATCTCCGTTTGTCCACAAGCCTTTCGACCATCCATCCGCATCCTCCAAGCCTTTCTCTTGTATCGGGCAGTTGCGTTGCGTGGTGGTGGTGGTAGTGCGTCCTGGTAGCATTGTTGATTCCATCACGTTGCTCCTGCACTGCAGCCAGCCACGATTCTCGTTGACCTGGAATCAGAGATTGTTGTGGGGTCGTCAGCCTTTTGGACTTAGTCATCTTGTTAGTTGGCTCTGGCTGGCAACGCATGTCTTGTCTTGAGGCATACACAAGAGATTTTTCAATGGACAACCAGCCGCCGCCACCACCACAATCTTATGCGCATCCTCTTCCTGGTGACGGAGCGGATGAGCTTGGGAATTAAGGGAGGGAGGAGGAGGAGGGAGTGAGTGAGAACCGCTTTGGATATCGCCGATTAGTGAAATTTTTAATGCAACTTACCGTCAAAATAAACTATGCACGCAAACCTATTACAAGGTGCCTATGCCCTCCCTTCATTTTCCATGGAGATGAACGTCTTGTCTTGTACTCAAGGTAGCATGATCACCATCATCATCATCTTCTATCCTCTGGCAAACAGGATTAGGATTAGTTTACTACTATCATGGCTGTGAAATCTGTTCGGACATTTCGTTGAGACATGGGCCCAACCGAAGGGAAGTTGCATGGCATCTTTCTTGTTCACAGAACGGAGAGCGATTGTTGACTAGCATCCTCAGCAGCATAGTAATTTGATCGTCGTCATCATCTTTCTGCAGTAAGAAGAAGATGAATGCTGAGGATCCTTCTCATCTGAATTCTGGCCAAAGATTCGTACAAAAATTGCTTACATTTACAAACACATGGGGAGGACAATGGACACCCAGGAGAAAAAAACAAGACTTTTCATCCTGGTTACAAGCGCGCCCCTGCCTCGTCTTACGACTCACAATGCTTACTTAATTCGCTGACTTTGAGTGAAGAAAACTGCCTCACTACCTTTTGTTTGTATATGCTTTGAGGAGGTTCACACATGGAGATGGAAGTAGAGATAACAGCCTCCAGACACTTGTTTAGCTCATTATCCGCAAAAGTGAATAAATTTCCCTTCAACTCTCCATCTTGATACATCTGCTCCATCTTTCCTTGAAGATTTCAAGCGTGAAGTTCTGAAAGCTGCTAACGGGAAGGCTGGATGTTATCCTCTGGTTCTGGAGGGACTTGGGACTTTTGACTAACTTGACTAGTATGTATAGCTAAGTTAATTAGGGCAGGACAGGTTAGTGTCAAAAGATGCAACTTAACCATGGTAAACAAGGAGGGCAGGAGTATGCAAGTTTTAACGTAGTTTGAGAACATGACGGTCTTAGTTTGACTGGACTTCCATAATTCAGGACTTGATGCATGGATGGAGTTGATCGATTCACAGGGTAAAAGTCTTAAATAGGATGGTTAATGTTGTTTTACGAATTCAATTAATTGGAGAAAATGAAAATGCTATGAGTACACCGTTTTGACTTTTAAAAAGGTCTGTCTAAACCCTTGAAACTGCGAAACCGGAGGTTTAGTAATGGGGTATTCGCATAAGCTGTGCAGTTCGCCGTTGTCACAGTAATTAGCTGCAGGATGATTCAATACAGCTATTGGCGCAGTAAATCAAGTAAAACTGCACCTATCATACTGCAATGTACTCGCATAACCTGCACTAGTTCAGAGCAGATCGGAAGATTTTTATCCACTTCTTTAATGGAAGTTTCTGTCATTTAGTAGTTAAAGTATGGAAACAAAATTATCAAACATGTACAGTAACACCCGGAGAATACAGTGACAGATTTGAATAGCCTATCAAATTTAGTCTTCAGGTCGATATTCAAACCTTACTGACAATTAAAGCTTTTCCCAGTTTTCATCCTAATCAAGTCTGAATTTCAAATCTTAATCCGTGGTTTTAAATTAAATTTTATTTTGATAAAAAATCCTTCATTGATGTGGTAGTATGTCCACTAATCCACCATAAGCGTTGGCTATGATTTAATTGCTAATGCGAATATTTTTTCCATTTTTTGCATTATGAGGGTATGCAATGTTTATCTATGGAATGAAGCTGCATTGAAATATCTAACATTTGGTACAGTTTTGAACTGTAAACAAATGCATGCTATGTGAGAGCATTGCAGTGCAGTAAACCATGGGAACACAGTCAAAACTGCACTGCAAGCCAAAACGGCGGCTTATGCGAATACCCCATAACTCTTTGGCGATTTTCAGCAAATCCAAAGGGCGAACCAGTTTCTCATAGGGGAAGAAGATCGTGGAGCAGCAATTGTCTTAGTAATTTATGCCTCTCTAGTGGTTTACCAGCGGTTTGTGACTTATAGTTAGTTACTTTTTGTCAAGTTTTACCGTATTTATTCGTAACTATTCCTACAACCGTATGGCAAGTTAGCTGTCCTGTCTACTGGTGTGCAACTACGTTTGAAATGCAACTTGAACTTATTATTATAAGCTACCTACAGTACGAGGTTGATTTGATGTACGGTAAAAGTACCTGAGAATTTATGGTGTAGAAAACGCAAACAAAACTTCGCAATTTTTCAAATTCTTCTGTTTAATTTTAAAATATTCCTTAGTCAGTAGATTTTCACATCCTCACAAACATAAATTTACACCATGCATGCACATACCAATCAAATACACATCATAATTTAAAATCACCTGCCCATACCTTCATTTTACTATAACTACGAAAAGAAATACGAAACTCTCAGCACAGCACAACCCTACTAAATGGCCTATGCAATCAACCATCACCTGGCTCCTTTTCCAGAGGCTTAGACAAAATAGCAAACGTTTTCGCAATACGGTACGAGTTCATATTGGCCATCTGCTGCTCAAAATCTCTATAATACTTCGTAACCAG
>VRMD01000432.1:0-26866 GCA_009872375.1 Sminthurides bifidus
TTTTTTAGGAAGGCCAGGTAACATTTCTAGATTAAAGACAAGACTTTTTCTTCGCTCCCATCCGGATGAGATTATCCTTGGAAGGGAACTTTCTCAGCTTCACCCTTCTTAATGCACAGAAATCGGTGGTTTCAGGAGTTTAGGAGTGAGGGTCTCAGTTCTGCATGCTGCAATTCGGTCAGGGAGAGGAGTTGTTCACGAAGCCGTAGAGGAAACTCTTGGTTGCGGCTACAGGGAGGTAAATGAATGATGTCCGGTAAGCTTGATAAGTGAACCGTGTGCCGGGAAGACGAAGTGCAAGGAAAGCAAAAGCGCCCCTCTGCCTGGAATTAGCTCCTTTTTCAAAGGAGGGACGAAAACTACTTGGTATTGCAAACGAGGTATCAGATACCGGGGACTTCTTTTACCAAGTTTCAAAAGAAACTTAGAATAGATGAATGGGCGCTGAGCGGAATGAGAAGGATGAAGAATCAGGAGAGACTCTCTGCGTTCATAACGGATGAACGTATGAATAGAGTAATGAAGATTAACACATGCTTTACCTTCACGATGAGCCGAAACGTTTGCTTTAATATTGAATGAGTGGTGAGGCAAATATGCCAGAATACCTTGGACTAAGTTAACAACTAAGACTGGTACTGACTTTGCCTTTGCCTGAAAGCGATGCAAGAATTCTCTCCTGTCGCTACCCTTACACATTACTGCAGAATCAAGAGAGCAGGGAGCTCCTGCGGATCCATCTTTGTTCTATATATAGAGTGAATAGACCGGGTATTTGCTCTGTTTTCCATGCATCAACTACTGGTTTTGTGACGCTAGCTCAAAGAGCAGGCACACAGAACGAAAACCATGAAATCTTCATGACTAGGATTCCATGGGAGAAACATCACTAGACCTTGCTTGCATCCTTAGAGTGAGCCTTGCATCTTGAATAAGGCAGAATGAGGAGAAATTTTTACGTATGGCCAAGTTTACTGCTTAGGCGTCGAACATGGAATTCGTCTGAGCAAATCTTATATCTTCTTTGCTCAAATATTCGCTAAGATAGTTCAGGGAAGCGAGCCAACATAAAGAAGCATTTTTCTAAACACATAAGAACACAAGAAATACTACAAGGCACAACTGCTGGCATAAATAAACACATACATGGCTAAAATACAGGGTAATATGCACGGTGCAGAGGTAATGTTAAATTTAGATGAATTAAACAAAATCGCACACACATACTACACACATTCTTCCCAAATTCCTCGTGAATCTTATTATCTCTTCCCTTTCAACTTTTCACTCCTCACGTACACAAGTTCCATTACGCAGAGGGGGCATTTGACCAAATCCGAAAGCTTTTCCCTATAGTCATCCCTTCTTGAAATCCCTTCTTGAAATCTGCGAGAGAAAGAGAGTCGCCCATCATAGCAAATTCTCACAAGTTTATCATGAACCTTAGTTGAGTCATTTGCATTTTTATGATTCGCATTTCCTCTTTCTCCTCTTCTTCCTTCAGTTCATGTTGACCATTGTACATGGATGGCTCATGGGCTCATAGTATTTTTAGCGGAGGTACAGGGGAGATGTGATTTTCAAAGGGGTGGAGAAATCTGTCTCTTGACTCGCAGTGCAGGAAAAGCGTCAAGCGTTCTGTCCTGTCAGAGCATTCTGTGATGATGATGATTGTAGCAGCAGTGTGCAACTGAAATGTTTATTGTCTTTTTTGCAGGAGGAACAGAATCGCGGAAAGCCGAATTGGGAGCATCTGAATGACGAGCTGCATGTGTTGATCACGGCAGAGGATACGGAGAACCGTGGAAAAGTGAAGCTCCAGAGAGCCGTAGAAGAAGTCAAGAAGCTTTTAGTTCCGGTATGAATTCAATTACGTTTAACGTTCTTCGTGCATACGTCCTTGATTCTAATTTTGGAAGGAGAGGAACAACTCCACCACCACTGAGATTTTTTGAGTTATGCTGCTCCTGGAACAGCAAGGCTCATTTTATCTTTCTCGGCAGAAAAAAGATAACCAAGTTTCATAGTTTCTTCACTGCTCCCAAAAGACTGCATCGTACACCACGGCGACTCTGCCAGTTACCTTAATCCTGTGCCGTGGAGCTTGAGATGCCAGGATAAGGCAACTTGAACACGCAGTTTTTACTTATTGAAGGACTTGAGAGTGCTCAAGGCAATGAATCAAATTAGCAACTTTGATAATTATTTACTACGCTCTATTCCGCAGACGATATGAATTGTAGTCTAGAGATATTTTTACCAAATTAGCGAGTTGAGCATGCAACTCTTTTGGCAAACTTTTCCAATGCTCACGCAAACTTTATTTCCCCACCGACTTTTTCTTGTTCAGCACAGGATGCAAACATCCAAGTTGAACACTCCTTTTTTAGCTTTTGATATGAACATGCATGTGGCCGGCATTGTCTTGCAAAACGGCATTGCTGTTGAGCAAGGGCTCGCGGAGCCTCGACTGCCACCAAGGAGCACATGTACCCGTCCTGATTAAAATGAAATAACAGAACAAAAAGTTAGAGCCAACTTGAGAAAGTACAACATAGACAGAGATGCTGCTGGTCTAGAGGTGACATTGGTGCTGTAAGTTTTAGGGAATTCAACGGATCCTGTCAGACCTGTCTCATACAGTTTAGGTAACGATCCTCTGTAGGATTTTGTCGCTGCCTTGTATTTTTTAACTTTTAGGGCCGTAATAAAATCGTAACATGTTGTATACATGGTGCTGAATCAGCCTCCTTTGTCCTCTCGTGCACCCGGGATCCTGTGTAAGCTGAGCCGGTGTTCATGAATGGCTCGTGGTCGGCCATGACAACGGAGGAATAAAACCCGTGAAATGGTGGATATAAAAGGAAATTGAATTCTCTTCGTTCACAAGCCCACAGTGTTTGGATCCAAGTCAGTTGCCGGACATTGCTTCGCTACATGGGAGCATGTGGTAGTGTTGGTGGTAGTTGAAGGGGTTAAGAATCCCCAGGATTGACCTCTGATCCTGTGGGTGCTCCCGCTTGGTAGACGAGACGATGCGACTAGATCCGTGAGGATTAATTCTTTGGTTTAATTGCATTTCAGGCGGAAGGTGAAGATGAGCTGAAGAAGCGTCAATTGATGGAGTTGGCCATCATCAACGGAACCTACAGGGATTCAAAAGAAAGTCGGACAAATAATACAGCAGCCGCTGTGAACGCCGCAGCCGCAGCCCAATTTGTTTCACCGCAAGTGCCATTAACTGCTATAAGAGCAGCAACGCCATTAGGTTTTTATAGTTTTCTAAAACACAAACAAATGCATAAACACTATTTGACGATGACAGAGGCCCCAGTTCAGTCCTCTTCGTCCTCGTCCACGTCCTCAGCCTCGTACGGCCATTACCCTGGCCAGCAGGCCGGAGGACCGGAACTTTCAGCTTATGCCATTGATTTTGGTGGGCTTTCAGGTGCGCCTTTAATCATATCTCCTCATCGGTTAAGTAACGGATTGAACTCTGCTGCAGCGGCGGCAGCCGGTACTCCTCAACTTCTTGCTCCTGGTGGGACTGACAGTCTGTTTTACGCTGCTTCGCCTTATGCTCCAGCAGACTACGCCACCTACTTATCCTTAGCCGAGTATCCGCCAGAACATGGTGGGTTATTTGCTAGATAATCAAATTTCTAAATCCGTTTTACCTTCTACCATTCGTATTACGTATTCTACTTAGATTTAGAGTTTCTATCGTTAAGAGTATTCGTCCAAAGCTAATGCTCCCGTACGTATTTCCATATAGCTTCGTAAGTCTTCGTAGTGTCTAGAATGCAGCCAGCCACTCAGCTAAATATGCAATGCTTATACTCGATAAATACCAAGTCTTGGTCCGATACTTAGCAAGCATTCATCTAGAATTGAGCCTCCTAGTATTTAGAGCTAAAAATCAACTAGCTTCCATCAGGGAAACTGCAACAGATTTCCAGCTCATGCTTTATCAGTATCAGTGTACCGTTTCCTTTCCTTTAGCTGAGCCTTTCGAAACGAATTAAAGTCTCAGGAGCAAAGGGAAATCTCTTCATTTACTGGAAAACGCTCAAAGCTATATTAGCAGCTGCATTCAAAAAACACTAGCATCAGACTTGAGATGGCCCGTTTCCATGCCTGCATTCAACAGCTGCCTCAAATGCTGACGCTCAGACTGATGAGGCGGATAAGTCTGATAGAAACATTTAATTGACTCTTGCTGAAATCCAAATATATGGAATTATGAACACTATTTGTTCAGCTCCATCAACCCTTTTTCTAAAGCTGATTGAGAGTTACCACAGATTCTGTTCATTCCAGGAACATGTTTCTTCTTTCCCATTCAGCCCAATACTGTAACTTTCCCTCTTTTCTAAGATTCATACCAATTTTTTAAGAATCTAAGCCTTTCGGGTAATGTTTTACACCGCTTTCTTCGTGATGTCATTTTTACGTGTATTCGATAAACGAGTCACAAGAGAATTGTTGAAAATTTAAACTGGCAGAGCACCAAATTATTAGCTCTCAAGTTGAATGAATATATATCGATAATTTCGTATGTAGATTTCATACGAATTTTTAAATGCATAGAAATGCACACCCCTTTTCGGTATTCACTATACTCGCGGTTTTAAAAGGTTATTTATCGTTGCAAGAATCGAAGAAAGTCAAAATCAGTACTTGAACTTCGTGAGCAACACAACTGTGGCAATTATCGCCATGGTGATTCGCTTTAAGCAATTCTCTCAAAGAGGAATGTAAATTTGACTGATGAGCTGAATTTTAAAACGGGCAATCACATGTCGTAAACTTAAGGTGCTGTCCATACTCGGTTCAAAGCTGAGGCAGAAAGCAAGCTTTAACGAGTAGGAAACGTGTATATTCTGCAAGAGGACTTTAAATAGTTGTATTATGGAACAGGATAAGGATAAAAGCAAGCTGACCATAGCTTTAAGGCGGCAGTAGGGCGTATTTGCCATCTGCAGCGGTTAATGTTTTAAATTTTTAAATATTTTTTTCTCAAAATTTTCATACACTTTTCTTCTTAATCCATTCATAGACCCAAGTCAGCTCAAGTTGTAATAGCATTTACGTCATTTTGCTAATCAGCGGGAGTTATTCCATTTTGTATTACACTGTATCAATTTGATATTAAGGGGATATGGATATTAGTGAGGCCGCCGTACCTGCAGGTACTTCATGGGCACACTGCATTTCCTGTCTCAATCACCCGTATACCATTTAAATATCGATTGAGATGATAGTCTGTACTCTGTAAATTAGAACATTTGCGGTTTGGGTATGGATGCATGTTTACAACTGCATCCTCTGTCATTTGGTCGTCGGTGACTTACTTATAGGAGAGTCTGGTTGGAGTCGGGAATTTTTCCAATTTAAAATATATAAATAGTTTAAGTAGAGAATCCTAGAGGAGGTTGAGGAACATAGTTCGCGGTGCACGTCTTTAGAATCTTACCTGTGATTGAGGAATCAATTGAAGCTTATTTGACGTGAATAATGTATTTATTATAGCATTACGGACAGCTGAAATAGCTCATAGCATTAGGTAACCATGGGAACGATTTTTTAGTCTGGCATCCAACAGCTTACACAGTAGTTGCAGGGAGGTTGCACTAGATTCCAACCCGAGAATTGAGTCAGTGATAATCGGAAGGTGTTAGAAAATATCATGGACTCATGATAGAGTCATCTGAATTGAATGGGAGGAGGTGAAGTCGAGCGGTTCGAGGGTTTTTGTACGGCTAACGGGAGGGAAAAGTTGGAGCGAAACGAAAGAGGGGATGGAAATATTCTCTTGGTTTATTCTGGTCTATTTGGATTGTTTAAGAATCATTAATTTAATGATTGATTGTTTCTTTCAAGTGATTGATAAAATTAATAATGGTTGTGATTGGTGTTTGAAGTTAATAAGATGAGTGGATTACGGCGCCTCACGGCCATGAGGGATCACCCCTACCTTTCTAAATCGGATCCTTCTGCTTCCCTTCTCCACTAATTAACGATACGTTTTCTCTGGACAAAACTAGCAGGTGAATTCAATAATTAACTACTTTACTTACTGTCTAATATTTTTGACTGCCCTAAAATAATAGCATAATATTGTTCTCTCTGTGTATGTACATTGCACTCACGTTACGCATTTGCTCTCTGGTTCTCCTCATGTGGAACGTATGCATTTCCCTGCTAATGAAATATTTGCTCTCCTTATTTCCCCGCAGTCAAGGCTTACAGCTTTAGAGCTTAGAACACAGTACTGCTATAATATACGTAGAAGTCATAAAGCATAGATCCAGAATCGGAACACTTCCAATTGTAACATGTTCATTTTGTCTAGCGAGGCAATTAAGCTGGCAGAGAACAAATTCTTCCATTTATCCGCAGTATTATTGCTAGAAGTAAATTTCCGCCATGTTGATCTCTTGCCAATGTTTCAAGAATAATGCTTGTCGGAAGCACCCTGTATTTCCTATATAGTAGAGCAGTTCATTCAGTACCTGAGCACAGTGCACTAAGGAAGTCAGCTACAGCAAAGGCTCATCCTACTCCACGTAGATGAGACAAAGGCGAAGAATCTTCCAAAAGAATCCTCTTCCTCGCCATTATATAGGAACAATGCCGCTTAAGATAACGGAGCTTCTATTCTAGAATAAGGAATTAGTCAAGTATCTTCTGTGCTCCTTGCTGAAAGACAAAAATTTCCCTTGGAAGCTTCTATAAGACCGTGTAGTTGAGCGAGTTTTCTTTCCACATCAGAAAAACCTGCTTTAAAAGATATAGAAACATAGGTAGCCCGACAGCCAGAAAGAGGAGAGGATAGACAGGAAGAAAGATCTTGCTGAAATTACAGCGTAAATTAGTCCGTTCCGCTAGGGAGCTGGCGGATTGGCGAACACGTGTTTAAAGTGCCAGCCACAGCAATAATTAAGTTGAATTTTTAATTCGAATCTTGAGTTAAATGTAGCAGTTACTTGAATTTTCAAGACATTGGCGTGCTAGAAGCCATTTAGGATAAGCACATGTAGGAGGAGAAAGTGGTGAAAGTCGTGCATAGAGCCAGGCAGCCATGCTCATGAAGAGAATTAGAGGGTTGGATGAGAGACAGTGCAGTGTACATGCACACAATTGAGGTTCGTACACTTTTGAGAGAGAGGCAGGATTAAAGAGAAAAAAAAGAAAAAGGAATTCTTAAACTGCTGCTGTTACGCAATTGCCTTTCATTATTTCCTAATAATAATATCACTACTGCTGCTCTCTTAGTGTCTTATTTCGGAGATATTGGCCATGCACATAAACTAACCTCATGTGGTTTTGTCTTTTCTCTAACACTAGGTGGGAGGAGCGCAATTTTGGAAGTTTAACCAAATAGAAAAACAAAATGTAAGTCTCTGCTCACAAATCGCAAGCTGTTGTGTTAACCACTCCTGTACGTTCGTGGGGGCCAAATCACATTTACTTTCTTGCCGGCATTTTTGTTACACTCTGCCACCTCTGCTCTACCTCTAGCAAGTTGAATTGAAGCGAGCGAAAATCATTCGTTTTATTCGTAATCATATTCGTTCACGATTTTAATTCAAGTTATCTTTTAATATGTTAATTAAATAATTCTTATTAGCTTTGGTCCATTTCTTTGATTGTAAAGAGTCACCTTTACCCTTTTGACTCCTCATTGGTCATATTTGATATTCTTTTACTTATATTACTTACATTGTGCAATTTCTCAGCAGGAAAGTAACTCCGATCTGCGTCAATTCACCCCTTGTAATGTACATTTACTGTGACGGAATATTGTAATCATTTCCCCTATTTGTAAAATTTACAACGGCAGATCGATCCTTGTTACTTAGATGTTGGACATTCATTTTGTTCAAACTCTTTTATTTTCGTACAAAAATCAATAATTTAAATTGTTAATCAGCAACAGAGTTAGCAGTCTTCAGTGTCATAGTAATCAATGGAAAAGAAGTGTGGTTAGAGAGTACACCGTGCAAATTCAAAGGGCAAAATCGATGTGGAATACCGTAGAAATTCTCTTGCCGTTTCACATTACCGGACCGGCATGAGGTAAATCTCTTGTGCATCAGTGACAAGTTTCGTCTATTTACCATTAATTAGCTCCCGTGTCAGCAAAGGGAATAACGAGCCGGTGTAAAACCTTTTACTAGGAAAAGCGTAGACCTGAGAGCCAGGGAATGGCAACGGTGCTCAATCCATTTGTTTACAGCCAAAAGAGGGAGCGGGCTACTGGGAGTAATTCATTTTGAAGAGAAAACAATTCCGCTGAAGCACACTCTTTTATTCTGTAATCCGTCTAGTACGGTAGTTTGTATCATTTATGATGAAACTCGTTTCTATCTAAACCTTCTCTTTACCGCGCACAAACCTCTCGTTCTTTGAACGGATCCGCAATCAGTTAAAAGTTGCAAACTCTTATTGAATACATTTCCATTTCACTGTCTGTACAGTAGCTTTTCAAAGCTTAAATTGAACAGTTACCACAAACGTTTTCATTTCCTGTTTGCGGCTAGAACGGTTTTCAGTCCAAGGGATACGCCGATCCCGTCCATACTCTGAACCCCTCCTTGTCAAACATCACAGTTGTTTGAGCCACCTTTAACTTTCATTTGTTTCAGTGTGATTATATTAAATAGCTTTCTCTTCAAGTTCCTCCCAGAGCAATCCGTATTGCTGTAATGAGCTGTCAAACTCGACAGGACCAGTGATTAGAAAGGCGGTATTCTGCGCTAGTATCTCCACTATTTGTGTTAGTATTGCAACATGAATTTGTTCCTTTGAGAGTTTGTGTTAGTTCCAAGCTGAAAACTTGCAAGAGTGTCGTAAATGCACGCACCATACTGTTACTTAATGCAATCTCTACCTGCCTGTGCGTGGTAGTCCCCTAGTCTTTTTATATTTGACTCATCAGAGCTGGCCAAATTAATATTATTAATACGTACTTATTATGTAGTCTTTCCTCGTTATAATTACATTCTGATTTCTGCATGCGCCATTCAAACTTGACGCAGTTTCGGCGCTGAATGTAACATAACCGGGGTAGCTGTGCAATCTTATATCGCAAATATGGATACTTACATTTATTTTTCTGCTTATAATTGTTTTGTTTTACCTCCGACCTTTAAGTTTCAAGGTATTGCAATCACTAATGTAGGTGGTAGTACTAGAGGAAACGAATCCAGAGGAACAAAGTCCTTAACAAACATGTACTTAACTAGATTGATTAATCTTCTGTGCACAAGTTTTCATGTGAAACAGTATGTATGCATAATCAAGTTATGCGCAACCTACAATAATGTTATGTTAGCTTGATTATTACTAATATTAATTTATAACAACTTTTAGCTTATTGCACTATAAAGTAGTATCCTTACACAAGTTGTTTTCTACACGTATATGTATTAACTGGCAAGTTGATCTACCCCACGATACGATTCTCGCTTTAAAACTTTTAGTCTTTTCAGCCTTGCACTGCTTGAACCAGCTTCTTCTGATGTAAAAAAAATTGTAGTTTAATGTTGCTATAGATGACGCATTTACTGAGACAGATCGATTTCTACTACTATCAAAGACCATTTACTCCGTAAGATTCAACTGAACGACACACAATGTGACAGATGACTTTACAAAGCGTCTAAAACCTCATGTGAAAGCTTGGAGAAGAAGCAGAAAAAAGCTGAGTGGGGAGCAAAGTGGTAGTTTAGTACAGCGAATGAAAAGAAGTAGAGTTCAAAAGCTGCGACATTGATGAAAATCCAAGCGGCGTGCGTTGCGGTTAGCAGCACAGGGAGAAAATACAGCTGATGAAATTTCCTCGTTACTCTTTCGCTCTTTCTCTATCTCCGTGTCTGTTTGTCTACAAAAGTCTGAAACAAGATCACTGCATGTTTATTTGTTCAAAACAAACTTTTGCAATATGGAGCGTACAGAGGAGAAATTTCACGGCTAGAAAAACTTTCCACCTGAAAATTCCCCTAACCGTCCACGAATTTTCTTGGAAGAGAAAGTCACTTTCTCCACTGTAAGTGAGTAATTCCCGAGGCTAGCAAGCCATGAGTTGCGCTACTGCTCTTATATGCTGCACTGGTGCCACTTTGCTTCTCATCTCATTCCTTCCTTTCCGTTTCGTTGAGTCCCATACAAGGTTAAGTGCCTGCTATGATCCCGGTGGGAATAGGTAATACGGATGCTGTTGATGAGATAGAAACCAGACAATCGTCAACAGCTACGTGCGGTGCTATCGTATCATGTACAGTTAATCAGTAGGAAAGTATTGATCCAGTAATGCTCAGGCTTTTCTTGTAACAATCGTCAAACTAATCATTTAACAACTTACTTAAACAGGGAGCGAAGCGTGCAAAAAGTTCTTATACTCTGCCTGTTTTGTCCTACCCTTCCTCCCAACCGTGTAATTCATTAAGAGGAACCTTTTACCTGTCCTGCGTCTCCGTTACACGCTCCAAGACCATTATTGGCCTACTCGAGCGCGACGCTACATCATCAGAAGTGAAAAAGTTTTTATCCAATCAGATTTCTCAAACCTGCGATTGGCCGAAATGCTAAACAGGGGATAAATCATCCAGAAAAGTGCTCAAAGTCCGCTTATCTCAAAAGGTGCTCCACTTGATTTGATTCAACAAACATTAGTTCATTTACGCAAACATATTAAGGGAACATTGGGCTTCCATAATCCTTTTCGTCAACCCGCTCTATTTCAGACAATGAGGTAGTGTTGGGTTTAAAATGGTCTGTGCTGATCCGTAAATAAATGAAATTTCGAGCTTGTGAACCAGAGCACGCTTCACACTCTCAAAAAGAGAAAGCCAAGGAAGGGAGTGACTGCTGCCATTTTATTCCCTCTGTCTACAACAGGCATATGAGGAACTGGAACATTACGGGGGTGAAAGCAGGAAGAGGACCGATCAGAGCTAGTTACTTTGCTGTGATCTGAGAGACACACGTGATAGGATTTCCCTAGAAGGAAGCAAGAGTTAGTACTTGTCTGTGGAATTCGCAATATTCTTTCTTCAGGCGGTCACTTGTAATCCTCAGTGCGCACTAGGCACATGAAAGTCCTATAAAAACTCTGTAACAGTAATCGTTCCAGTCAGGACCGATTTGTTCAAAAAGTTTTAACGGACTCTCTTCCTTTTCCAACCGCCATGTTGTAGTCCTCTCCTCTGCCCTTGTATTCGTTCATGATGGCTATAGAATTCCCTAAAATGTCGACAGATTACATTACCCCAACCCATCCTTAAGAGTGATGGTGAGAGGTCAGAATCGTTCTCGACTTGACGCTCTATTACACACGCTGAATATGACTCATTTCCGGGAGTGCGACTCTCTAAAAATTCTCTTCACGTGTAGGGATACTACTTGGAGGTAAAATCTTTGTGACCATGGTCAAATTTGTAGATTTAATTTGTAGGACAATAGAAACTTTAGCGTAGCTTCGTTAAGCTCATACAGTAGTAAATTACATATTACTGTAATCGTAAATGATATGATTTCGTACTTATTGTGCCTGTACGTACTTAATACTTGACTTTATCATCATCATTCGAGTACTGTACTATTAGCGATGTAGTACTAGATGATTTTGTAACACGAATCATAGGTAAAGCAAGGACAAATCAATTACGTGAAACCTGTGCCTTATACCAATAACTCCGATGAAACGCAATATGTGTAATGCCAAATTTTCTTCTCATTATCTTCGTTGATTACGTGCGTATTATTATAGAAGTTATAAATTAGTCCACTAATTGTGTACAGCGTATGCTTTTCCGCAGCAATCGCTCAAAAATTCTGTAGAAAAAATTCAAATTTGATCAACTTCACGCATTCACGTTTAATTGCCATTTGCCGAGACCAACATCCCATCATCTTTCCCCTTGCATTTCTGTTTTGTCACAATTGCACACACGAATGATTGATCGCTCAAATTCCACAGTTTTATGCACATCGACTCTCAGATTGGCGAACTATAAGCTAGTATTATTGTTCGTTTTCTATTTGGAACAAAATTTTCAAAATTCTGCACTTGGGGCAACGAATCAAAAATTATCAAGGCGTAATTAAAAGAGAATGACTTTCATTTCTTCACGCAATAACCATGGTGTGGAGTTATAGCGAACCTTCGATGTTTTCAGTCTGATTTTCTCTTAAATTGAAATCTGCGGTTACCTCCGCTGTCTACCAGTGTCAGACTATTCCGTTAGGCTCAGGCGGAAGTGACATAGTTTCTTCAGGCAAAATATCGGGGTAGGGTTTGGCGTAGCAATTGACTGGATTTGACAAAATTTTAATAGGCTGATTGAGAATGGCATATTTTTGTGCACATGCATCAGAAGATTGATGTGTGCATGCAGTACAGCGTAATAGTATGTCCAAGTAATGCTCAGGGCATGATGTCAACCACGTTTTTTAAACAATAGCCACACTTGCATATACAGAGGAGGAGGAATTGGCGAAAGGAACGAACTGCATCAAAACGTAACCTGTGTACTAGTACAGTTAAAGAAATGTATAAGCATTTTGTTATCCTTATTAAATGACGAAGAGTGGCGAAAAGTTTTACAATAGACGTGAATTCGAGAGTCGTTCGCGTCAGATCGTAAACTTTCTGCATTTGCTTCCCTCGATCGAGTACTGAATTTGAATGCACAAAAACAAACTAATTTCCGGGTAGTGCTTTCCCCGATTTCACCACCAAATCCTGTCAATGAATACGCAGGATCTGATGGCCGTCCAGCACGGGGGATTTCAGAGACGCAATTTTGCATTAATAATCCCCACTGCTACACGTGGAGGTGTTGGTCTTGCTATATAATACGACTGTGAGAGTGCTGTCCTGTTCTGTGATACGCAAGCACCGTAACGAGGAAAGTGACAGAGGCAGCAACCGGGTAAAAGTTAAGCTTGTTTAGATGCATTCAGCTGTTGAGACTGATTGAGATTTGGTAGACGGAACGGTCTATCCTAGCATTTCTTACCTTACGAGAACATTTTCAATATCACTTTAGCTAATGCGATGATGCAGCGTAACTTTTTGATGCAGAGTAGACACTACGTCATGTTAAGATACAACGTACTGTTAGCGTATGTAGTAGGATCGAGCTACCATGCCCTCACGACGCGATAACCCTAAAGCATGTCCTCCGCCCAAACATAATGAGTAAATTGCAGATATTTCTTGCGGCTAAGATATTCGATGATATTGTAGAAAAGCATTAAGTTTTTAAGTACACGAATGTGTCCAACTGTCACAACCATTATCCATAGTTTACCAATTTTAGTATTGGACATCGATTGTGCGTCCGTATCAGCAACTCAAAGAAATCGAAGCTTACCGCATAATGATCTATCAGATCAAACTGACCAGGACTATAATGAAAAGTTGTAACGGCATTGGCCGAAATAATAGGTATTATGTTCGGATAAGGTGAAACCACATGTTCGATAATTTTATTCATAACGTTATGGTTGTAATCTTCATAGTCATTTGATGCCATTAATATGAGCAAATAGTTTTACGGACATAAAATAGGTAAATTCATCCAATGTTCTTGTTCCGTACTATTGCAAAAAGTTGTATCTTGTCTTCGAATGATTTCAAACTGATCTTTGCATTATTATGTACTCTGAAATGCAATAAATAAAAACATACTTGTCAAACTTGCTGTAACGACTACGGTCACTGCATTTAGCTGCTTCACTATTACGTGTACATGATTTGTGATTGCAAATCTCAAAGCTATCTGAGGGCTAACAGGCTATTCCGTCTGTATCACATATCGCTGAGTCTTTTTTAGAAATGCGCTGAGTAGAGTGGCTGCAACGCAGCATGTCAACGCAAGGTATTGTTTCGTTTGAATAAGCTGCTTGCAGCATTAAATATACATGGAATCTTAATTTATCTTTCAGTTCTCAGACTTTCAGGACACCTTCCTTTTTGGAATAAATAAGTTATACGTTCTCTGACTTACCATGATTACAATCGTATCAAATAATCATTACAGAAATAGCTAAATCTAGATTTACCTTAATGCATTACAGCAGTAGACAATTAAATATCGATTATAATCACAAAGTAAGAAATACATATCTTCCAATCCATCGTACATTAAAAAGACACAATCAATCAGACTCTAATATAATATGCTCATCAACTGTTGACTTCTGCATATATTTCTTCAAATAATAGTGGTCTCTGGGTTGGAGGCGTTGATAGTTGAGTTTTTTCAAGCACTTTCATTGCCCCGGACCCAATTGTTGTTGGGATTCCCATTATGATTGAATCAGAAACTCCGGTGATATGATCTTGCTGAGCGTGAAATGCGGCTTCGTATAAAATATCAGCCGTTCTTTCAAAAGAGGCAAGCATTAAAACAGATTCTTTCATTTTGGCCAGACCATGCCTGGTGATACCAAGAACTTCGCCACGACAGGTCATTAAATCTGCTACTAGCATCAAATGCCGTTTGTCAACAGACATTCCATGTGATTCCATGGTGTACTGGATTTCGCGAATAATGCTTGTTCTGAAAAACAATAATTCAAAGAAATAATATATTTCCTTCAGTTTGAGACAGAATTCCTGGTTTAACCACCCAGTGAATGAGAAGCAACACTATTTAGGACTTACCTAGCAGCTTCAATGCCTAGTACATGCTGGATTTGGAAGATGTTATTGGTTGTAGATTTTTTCATGCAAACACCTCTGGTACCCAGTACACCACAAAAATTGTCCCCTTCAGCTAATATCTTCAACTGATCACTGGAGTCCTTTGAAAGTATTACTCTGTTGATGCCTTTTACACCCTACATTGAGTAAAAAACGACCAATAAAGTTAATTCATCAACCGCTAACCAATGAGTACAAATTATTACAAACCCAAATTTGAATCGGCCTTACTTTGATTGGCACGTTGGGTAACTGGGACAACCAGTGCTGAAGAACGAAGTAGGAAGTTGACTTTTTAGATACAGGAGGAATTATAGAAATTGAATTATCTTCTTCGTGAACCCGCACCGTATCAAATTGCTTGATTTTGAGGGCTGAGCGCAGATAATCCGCTACAGATTCCATAGTGATTTCCCTTTTCTTCATTATCTTAGGATTTAAGTATGCAACCAAACAAAAGTCATCCGGTAGGACGATCTGTTCGATTCGATAGCAAATTTCCCGCAGTACAGTCTTTTGTAAGTAATTCTTCACTTTCAAGCCGAGTTCTGGGTCATTTTTTTCCAATCTAGCTTCAATAATAGGCGTTGAAATAGCTTTTGCAGCGTTGATAATTTCTTTTATACGTGGCACTCCCAAGGTTATGTTCATCGAAGCAACACCAGCAAAATGGAAAGTTTTCAACGTCATTTGAGTGCCAGGTTCACCGATACTTTGGGCCGCTAGCGCACCCACAGCAGTTCCAGGTTCCATTTTGGCCCTGGATACCAATTGTTTTTACCACACTTAATATTTAGGACAATATTGTCGCATTGCTAAAAAATGTGGAAAATATTGTTTTACTAAAACTTACGAAAAAAACTTTTTCCAACAATCACGGCAGAAGTTTATCAGTTGCTGAGATCTAAATGGGTTCTTCAAAACAAATGTCTCCATATCTTTTTCAAACTCTTCGCTTGAAACGCGGTCTTCCTTAAGTGATTCTTTGTATTCATTATTACAAGATGTCAAATGAACAAGTTTTTCTTCCCTGAACAAGTAACGCTCAGACCGGGATGTGCAGGTTGCTTGGCAATTCAGGTACACTCGAGAAAACTCTACAGGCTTATCCTTTCCTTCCATGTACATTGGATCCAGACCGTCTTGTCCGTAGCACATTTGAATTACATGCCCTTCCGCGTTACGTACAGACATGTCATATTGGCAACATAGATCTTCCAAAGCTTTAACCAATCTCCTCTGCATGTAACCCGTTTCGGCAGTTTTAACGGCTGTATCAACAAGTCCTTCTCGACCTCCCATAGCGTGAAAAAAAAATTCCGTCGGTGTTAGGCCAGAAAAGAAGCTATTGGCCACAAATCCTTTGGCTTCAGGTCCACGATCTGCTCCGTTTTCATCACAAAAAAAGCAATTAATTACTGTCCATGACATGCTACTTAATTACATATTCCTACGCACACACATATACATGGTTTAAAATGCAAGTGATTACCGTTTCGCTGGAAATGTGGTAGAGATCTTTCATAAAATCCTTCTGAAACTCGTTTTCCATTTATAGCCTGCTGCCCCACGCATGCAATCATTTGTGAAAATATTTATGTAAGATCCCTTCGATCCACACTGAGCCATGATTAATGGGGCATTTGTTTTGCTCAACTCCTGCACGCATAGCTTTCCGGCAGCATCTCGAATATCAGATAGCTCCTTCAAAACTGCACCTTCTGAAGATTCCAGAGTTTCTGAAGGTTTAGCCAAAAGTTCTTTACATTTCGCATAACCGGTATCTATCAGTTTTCGCTTTTCTGCTATTAGATTCCCACTCGGTGTAACATCTCCGATTCCTATAGAAAATCCCCTGTTCATGAGAAAGTGTGATGCGATACGGGCGAGGCGATACATAGACAAACAAGCTGCTTCCTGTAAAATCGTTTTAAAAAATTAGTAACTCTACTTATCCCAGGCGCACGCGTGCAGTATAAAAGAGTTCTTACTTTACCTTGCCAAAATCTCGTAGTAGAGCATAAAAAACATTTGATTTGGCTCCTGAACCTAGTGTAGCTTTATCTAGAGCACCTGCTAGTAACTCCGAGTTATGCACCACAACATCTGCAACAAAATTACCAGTAAAAGAATAGTATCGCAATGCTTGTAACGAAATAGTTATTACACATTGATATTCTCACTTACACGTGTCATCTACGCTCATTTCCTCTGCTTGACCCACGTAATTCTTTCCCTTTGTTCTTAAGTTCAGTTTAATCGGTGAGAACTTGTTTGGCCGGAATATAACGGATACTATCTGCTTTCCAGTCCATAGTGGAAACGGTTTAAGGATGGCTGGCGGAGGAAGCTCTACGAACTCATCTAAATCAGCTGCTGCCCACAATACCAGTCTCTCAGCCTCATATTTGTGAAAGAAAGCGTTCTTATTGGTAAGCAGATAAGCACCCGTCAAGAAATCCTGCGTTGCTGAGATTATTAACTCGCCATTCCGTGGCGTGACCAGATTCACTTCATTCTAGGTGAATATACAATCGCACACTTTTATTTGCTTAGATACTTAAAAATGCATTACGAAAAGAAAAGATAAATAACTTGATTTTCAGAGCTAGTCTACGAAAATGTCGATACAGAAAAAGATTCCTCACAAGTTTTGGAACGTGTTACTTACCGCCATCAGTGTCAATGCTTCAGCCTTTGCTTCTTCAGTTTGGGGTAGATGAAGATTCATTTCATCCCCATCAAAATCGGCATTGTATGGAGCGCATACGCACTCATTAAATCTACAAGCCCAAAAACGAAATAATTAAAACTGTTCATTCAGAAAAAGAATGCCACGGAACGAAAGGAAGGTACAATGCCTTTCATTGTTAAATTTCAGTTACACTTTCTGTCCCCTTCAAAACGTCTTTTCCATGCTATTTCGAATTTCAACGATTCGGTATGCGCATAAACAACTTTAAAGCCTCAAGGCATACTAGGGTAGTAGCATTTACCTTAAGGTTCTTCCAGGAACAACTTTCGCTCTATGACACATGATGCTCAATCTATGCAGGGATGGCTGCCGGTTGAAAAGCACGACATCGCCGTCAATGCAGTGTCTTTCAACTACATCACCGTAATCCAATGAATTTGAAATTTTTATTCGGTCTCCGTAGAGTAGATACTTGCGGATACCGTCCTTGTTTTCGATAAAATTAGCACCAGGATGAACGTTAGGGCCATTACGAACGAGATTACGAATCCATCGGATGTTATAGGGTGTGACACGTTCTGGATATGTCAGAACTTTCGCCATATGAACAGGTACACCGACCTATGTTTACGATGAATTCAAACACGCTTATCAAACTTCCGCCTGCTTCTCATGGAATACGCCAGCATTGTTCGCAGTTATTGGATTACCTGCTGTATTTTTAGGTTTGGATCTGGAGATATTACTGATCGGCCCGAAAAGTCTACGCGCTTTCCAGAAAGGTTGCCTCGAAATCGCCCCTGTACCAGACACGATTTTTATTAATTTTCATTGCCGCATTATCATGGTCACACGATTAATTGAAATGCATGTACCTGTTTGCCCTTCAATCGCTGAACAAATCCCCTAATGCTTTTCTTCTTTCCACCAGGTTGATTACTAACTCCAGACTGTTCCGAGTTAATGAGTAAGGCATAAGACTGCTGTAGAATGTCCCAATAGTCAGAAAACGTTTCTATCTTGCATCCATCCGTCCTATTCTTTACAATACTTAAATTTAGAAAACAAAGTTCGCTAATTTTCATTGTGATGTCATCTTCGGTCCTAAAGCAAAAAGAATTAAAGTTAGAAAGCCGTTTACCAGCCAGGCAAAGGATGAGGACTTAATACCAATAAAAGCCGTTGCAAATCTTACGTTCCAGACTTAATTTCGGAAATCACAGACGGCCGTATACAAATTGGTGGTACCGGTATGCTCTTGCAAATCAAGTCAGTTGGTCTTCCACATCTCTCTCCCAGTCCCATTAGCAAAAATGGCAAGTCTTCTACTTTCATACGTTGAAACAGGTTTAGCACCGTTAAAGGGTTTAATATGTCAACAGTAGGGTCGAGTTGTGGATATTTTGCTCCCATTGTGACTTCGAAATCTCCTGCAACGTTAAAAAAGGAAATTACTTAACCGATTCTCGCCTCACACGTATGAAATTCTTCTTTAAAAAGGTTCATGTCCATAATTACGTTTAATCTGCTTCAGATCATCACTTTGCTTGGCATAACGAAACTTTTCATGGGCGATCTTCAGCATTCCACATTTTTTCACCACACCATTACTTTCTCCGCAGTAGAAACAGACATGCACCTTTTTGGCAGCTTCAACAATTTTCTTCCGCAGGGCTTTCTTCGTAAGGTAGCTTAAATTTGGTCGAGAGACGAGTTTCGCAAATTTTTCACGATCATTTGGCTTAAGCAATAAGGCTCCGCATGACTAAAGTACACATAGACGATAATCAGAATGTCATAAAACCTTCTTGTGACCAATTTAGCGGCGCGTAGAAGCATCTCCGTCGCAACTTACCTTGCATATACTTTGTAGAATATTCAATATATTGTTGAAATACCCAGAATGAAAGACAGGAAGAACTAAATCAAGACTTCCGAAATGGCCGACGCAATCTGTCAGGCCTTTTCCACACGTCACACAATTGACAGACTTGCTACAAGTGCCCATACGCTGATCCAGAGCACCATGAGGCATTGGTGCTCTCGCTCCATCCCTTTCATACAGGTCATTGCTAAATATTCTCAGATGACTTTGTCGAGCTATCTCTTCCGCACTGGAAACCGTAAATTGCACTTTGGATCTGAAAAGAACAATCAACGCATTCAAAATTGATTCGTTTGCAACAATAATGCACCGACGTTTGCAACATAAGTGCTACAAATGCGTCTAGTGTAAACTTACATTTTGTAACAGCCTTTGCCGCTGTCCCGGAACTTTTCCTTCACCATTTTTGAAGCCCTGATATCATGCGAGTCAAGATTACATCATTGAATTAAACCAGCCGGCTGTTTGTCAACGTTCTTGAAGTCAACAAACGCATCGAATTGAAAATAGATAAATTACAAAAGCTATTCGGCACATAAACTTGTTAAAGCACTCATGTTAGCAATTTAACTTGATGGCAGAATAGATTAAAATTTTTAACTGCAATTAAAACTGATATAAAGTGACAATAAAACACGTGCTTGATAACATGCTTCATAAAACGTCTAAATCATATAGATTGTAAAGCATTGCACCGCTTGCAAAATCGGCAGCAGCAGTTCATTTTAATTTTAGAAGTTGGTCTTACTGCAAATACACACAGATACATGCATACCGCATCCATTCTGCTGCATTTAAATTTGACGCAAAACCAAGGTATTGCATCCCTCCGCGAATAGGAGCACAGGGTGCGAAACGCAAATTTGGAGGGAATTCTTTCCATTAGTTTACATTACATATACATACGATCCTTGGGATGTTAACAAAAGCGTACAGCGTAGGGGCTATGAGCCGAGTCGTTCAAAGAAAGGGATCTAATGAGTATCGGTATTTTTATAGTAGTTCATTCCATTCCAGCCGTATTTTGTGCCGGTTGAAGCCGTGGGATTTACCAGTGTTCAGTGATAACATTACGAAAAGGCAAGCAGTGCATCAAGGGCTAACCTTGTAACGGTTCTTAAATTAGAGAATTTGTGAAATTAAGTAAGCATAAGGATACATGTTTCAAATTAAATTCTGAAAACATTCCGTGACTGTGATTATCTTGGCCAATTTGTGTTTTTATCATCATTGGTGCTTTCTATCAACCTTTGTGAGTTCAAGAATAAAAGAAATCGGTTGCATTGCCACAGATCAATTGAATTGCCTCTCATAAATTAAAAAGTCAACTTTCCTTTTACAGATTCGTACGTGGTTCGGTTTTGGTGACAGTGAAGAATGGCGCACAGTTATGATGTCGACAAAGGTACAAGAGCATCACTCATTATTTGTTACGCTGCTTTCGCCATTGCCAAAGCCATTGGTTCTTTCCGAGTCACCGCTGTCTTTAATAAGAGGCATTATAGGAGTAGTACGCAAGGCTACTGACAGATTCCAATTGTGGAATTCGAAAATTTGAAATGCTGTTTTAATCGAAGTGTCAAATTGAGATAACTATATGATGTCAATGGAGACACTTGAGGGTATAATTACAAACTTCGTAAGAAAGTATTTGAGTTTTGGTGTTTTATCAAGTGCATTGATTACAGATTCCATCAAGGATTTCCTCATGCACTTCTACGTTGATGCGATTCCCCCTCCTGGGCGGAAGGGTGGTAGCACGAAAGACTACAAGTACGTGAAGATGCTGACAGGGATCGCCAATCGTGAATTGACTTCCATTACCGTAGAGCTAGATGACTTGGAAGCTCATACAAAGACCACCAATGAGACCTTGGTTGATAATATTGAAAAGAACACACGACGGTAAGTATTTCACAGAAGTAACATTGAGTGTCAATCTTATATTACCAGTGAATTTGCAGTCAATCCATTTGTTGCTTGTGGTTTCACATTCAGATATACCTCAATTTTGGCTGAATGCGTGACCGAGCTCATTCCAGACTACAAGACTCGCGAGACCCCTGCAAAAGACTCGTTAGATGTTTTTATTGAGCATCGGTTGAGAGCGGCGATGCTGATTCAAACGCAAGAACATCCCAACGATCAGGATGGGCAGCCCAGACAAGATATCGAGAACCAATTTCCACCTGAATTGCTTCGTCGCTTTGAGGTCTATTGGAAGCCGAGGGGAGAAGCCAAAGTGCTCGGGATTCGATCTCTTCGAGCTGACCAAGTACGGCTTCTGAACAGTTGCATACTTTTTTGTACTTCAATCAAATTGTTGTTGCTAATGCTTGTGCAATCCTGTGGATAGATTGGACGGCTTGTTACCGTACACGGTGTAGTAATCCGTGCATCCGAAGTACGACCTCTACTCAGCGTTGCTACGTACACTTGTGACTCTTGTTCAGCCGAAACATTCCAGAGTATCACGTCACCTAGTTTCACACCGTTGGCGGCTTGCCAGTCTGATTACTGTAAGCAGAACAAGACTGGGGGTAGATTGCAGCTGCAGACCCGTGGATCGAAATTCGGCCGGTTTCAAGAACTTAAGATTCAGGAACAAAGTGGTGACGTCCCGGCAGGTCATGTGCCTAGATCTCTCACTGTGCATTGCCGCGGTGAAAGTACTAGAGCTGCTGCAGCTGGTGATCACGTATCAGTAACAGGAGTTTTTCTGCCTATTGCTCGCTCCAATGGATTTGCCCAAATGAACGCTGGACTCATCACTGACACTTTCCTGGAAGCTCACGTGAGATTCTTTGACCACATGCTATAATCAGTATAAATATTTGTTCGATAATGGCTCATCTGATCTGACGCCACGTCCATTCATTTACAATGAGCAGAAAGTTATCCCCATATCAAAGTGGGACGACGGAGAAATCGGCGACGAGCTCAGCGAAGAAGAGTTGATAGAATGTGCTGAAGCTGACTTTTACGAAAAATTGGCTGCGTCTATTGCGCCTGAAGTTTATGGCCATGAAGACGTTAAAAAAAGCTTATTGCTTATGTTGGTAAGTATAGACCAGTAATTTTTAATGCAATCCTGGAACCAGTGTAACGAACCCTTGAAGATTCATTTATTTACGGTTTTTTGTTATAAAGGTGGGAGGAGTTGATAGAAATGTCGGTGGGCTCAAAATCAGAGGAACCATCAACATTTGCCTCATGGGAGATCCTGGAGTTGCTAAATCGCAGATGCTGTCTTACATCGATCGTTTGGCACCAAGAAGTATGAAACTGACTCTTCATTTCTCCGCCTATATTTTGAATCATATTCTTAATGAGCAAATTTTCGTAACTATTTACATTTTAACAGGCCAAATGACTTCTGGACGTGGTTCCACTGGAGTAGGATTGACTGCTTCCATTATGAAAGATCCTGTGACAGGCCTTATGACTCTTGAAGCTGGAGCATTGATGCTCGCTGATCAAGGTTTGCATTTTGATTTCGACTGCTCCGCCTTTACAGTTTTTTCCCTTTACCCCAACTTTTGTGTCTGGTTGAACTAGGTGTCTGTTGTATCGACGAGTTTGACAAAATGAACGAATCTGACCGTACTGCTTTGCACGAGGTTATGGAACAGCAAACAATTTCAGTAGCAAAAGCAGGAATTTTGACTACTCTGCATGCTCGTACTTCTGTCTTGGCTGCTGCAAATCCTGCCTTTGGAAGATACAACCCACATAGAAGCATTCAAGATAACATCGCCTTACCCGCAGCCTTATTGTCTCGATTCGATCTCTTGTGGCTGTTACAGGTAACGTGTAGTAGGTAGTTGTGTAAGATATTTCATTATTCAAGCTTTAAAACAAATATTATTTCTGAAACTTCAGGATAAGGTCAACCAAGACGAGGATTTACGGCTTGCAAAGCATATAACATACGTGCATCAACACATGGCTGAGCCTCCTACTAACTTGAAACCACTGGACATGAACTTCATGCGCCGATATATTCAGGCTTGCAGAAAGAAAAATCCAACCATTCCACCAGAGCTTAGCGAACGTCTAGTTGCAGCTTATGTCGAACTGAGAAATGATGCCCGTAATTGTCGAGAAACTACGTTTACATCACCAAGAAGTCTTTTGGCTATTTTGCGTTTATCTACTGCATTGGTAACGCATATATGACCTAAATAATCAATTTAGAACCTCATTGATAAAATCTTTGGTGATCTTTTGATAACAATGCATTTACAGGCCCGCTTAAGGCGTTCAGACGTCGTCATCGAAGACGATGTCATAGAAGCCATCCGTCTGGTAGAGCGAGCTCGAGATTCTACCAAACCGGGTAAGTTAACTAAAATACTGAGTTTCACCTGTACTCAAGCTTCGGCGTAATAGTAGCAAAGTTTTATGTGATATTTTCCTCATGCTTATTTCAGGTGAAAAAACTCAACTTCGGGTTATACCACCCACGGAACAAATTTCTCAAATTGTTCGCGCTCTCAGGAGCGCACTGCCCGAAGGTCAGAATGTGATCCAGATCAAGAGTATTCGGGAAAAATGTGCCCAGAAAGGATTTTCTGCTGAACAGGTTGACAGATGCTTGGATGAGTACGAAAATATCAACGTGTGGCACATTAACCAGAATCGCACGAGATTAACTTTCGTTTGAACCAGCAAGTTGGACTCGGGAAGTTGTGAAGGTATTTTTCTTTTAATGATGCATGCGCTAGCGTTGAAAATTATGCCGTTAGTTTGGATTTTATTTTTGTGGAGATCTATCAAGATCTCGCTAACTTAGTATCCCAATTTTAATTTTAATGTTCGTCGATAAATTTTTTATTCGAAAGCTTAATGAAGCTTAAAAAGCAAGTTGCGTTTTAGTTTTTGAGTAACCTCAATTTCCAAGTATTTAACACTGTTGTATGGATGCCATTGGCAATAAATACCTGATATTCGTCGGGTTTTAAAAAAGCGTTTAATCAATATTTTTTGCAACACTAAGGAGTTTGTCCAAACAATTTTTTACCTCTATGGTTAAACGTAATGAAACTCGGTCTGTGAAGGAAGGATTCGTACGACTTGGATGCCATGTCTTCAATAGCCCTTATTTCCTTGAAAGTTTGAGTTGCAGCAGCTCCCCAAACGGCTATGGCCACCCCCAATAATCCTTCTAGCATCATCTGAAAATTTTAGCCATGTCTCATTACAACAGAGGCCCTGCACGACCTCAATTCAATTGTCGCTATTGAAAAGAAGGTTGAAAACTTACGTCAAGCGGCAATGATGTTAATTCGTCTTCGTTAAATCTTAGAAAGGATCGCACTAAAATAAACATTAGTTACTTACAGTTGGCTACGGAATCGTCATCATTGATCATTAAACATTCGTACGAGCGCTTCATTTGTATGATATAATTGATACATTTTGTCAGCAAACAACTTACGCTGTGAAACAGAGTAACCAGTATGGCAGAGAAGACAAATCCCCACTATAACTGCTATTTTTCCCATTGCATTAGCCATTTCTGTTCAAAAGACAAGAAAAAGTTACACAATAAGAATCAAGTACCATGGTTGACTCCTAATTCAATGTGAAAATTATTATAACGAATAATTGTAAACTACAACCTATAATATACAGGTATATGACCTCACCAACTGCGGCCGCCGGCACAACAAAGATTTCAAAGGACTACTTTCTAGTCAAGCACACCGTCTCAACAGTTGTTTAAAGTTCAATTCACTATCGTAGCCCAATAATTCTCATATATTGAAGCTCGAATAAATGTTGATGAAAAATTATTTATTTTGTCATTACGTTTGAATGATATTTAATACTCCGCTTCTGGGTACTCTTGAACCAAGGATTTCTGAATCTACATTACTGTTTAGCCATGAACCATGGCCTTTTACTGTACACCATGTGGGTAGAACTGTAAACGTGAACGGGGGAACACGAGGAGATGTAATGTTACAGTTATACAAGAAGAAACTTTTCTATATCCACGGTAAAAGCAAAGTGCTTGGAGAAAATATTTTTCCTGAGAGAGCAGATGCAGAGAACGAATAAGTACCCCGCCGGAAATGATGTTTCCAAATGAGCTAGGAATGACTCAACTCCAGCCATGAAACTAGGATTAAACATAACAAGCACAATAGACTGATTGAAGAAATGTCAAAGGTTAAAGGTCCAAGTTAAATCGTAGATTCTTAAATCTATTACACATTACACCGTTTACCATGTTTTAACTTCGCTTGGTACTAATATATTTTTCTTGGGCTTAAGTCTTGCATGATTAAGGACTTGCACGACTCTGCTTGCATCGCTCCGCCGAATGAAAAAGAGCTTGATACTATTTTAATTTTACAACATTATTTCCGATCATTGGTACGTGTGCGTCAGGAACAGAAATTTTGACGGGTTCGGGACATGACCTACAAAAATAGCAAATAAACCAAAGCTTTTGCCGACGAAAATGTCGAAGCACGCTATACAGTTTTTCATACATGGGATTAGCTCAACTTGGTAAGCTGGTCCTTCACACCATCTGTTGGAACCAGTCAACCGTTCAACGTTCGTGATGGAAAACGTTAACTCCGATTTCTCCATATCCTCGTGTCCTTCAAAGGGAAAAGTTTACAATCAATTGTTGATGCATGCGTGTTTCAATCTTTTCATGCTTGCATCCTGAATCTACGATTTTGCATATGTCAATCTATTTTTCAAGCTATACCATGACTGCTCATTGATGGAAGTAAAAGTACGTCCGGAAGGCCAGAAAACGCCAGGTGCATCTCATCTCATAATAGGTACGTTTACATTCAAAAGTATTGAGGATTACCCGATAAAATAAAAGTATGCATCTATCCGACATTGGCCTTGCTTCAGCAGGCAAAGGAGTTACTTTAAGCGTCCAAAAACTGAAAAAGCTTTTGTTCTCAGTTGAACATAGCGACAAGACAGCCGTTGATGGGTGCAGGGCGAATACGGAGTCCAAATATTTGAAACGGGAAAAGAATTTCATTTAAAGGCACAATGTCACATCATTTAAAAGATATCGTTATCATAAATAGTTAGACAAGACTCGTCACGTGCCTATCCTAATCTGGTGAATTAGTTCATCCAAAAGGTTCGCTCGCTGTTCCCTTCCAATATCTTAACATCCAAAATCCACCATTTTTGAAGAAAACTAATAACCATACCTGACATCTGAGGTCAAATTCCAGCTCACACTGGGTAATTTCGTCGGTCAGTTTGTTCACAAAATATTTTCATCCAGATCCGATGATTTGGCAAAAAGGAAAGACTATTGGATTCAGTGAACAGAGGTTTCTCGCACATGTGCCTTTTATTCCAGGCAATGTAATAATTCCATGAACCACGCCGTATTTCAAGTCAAGTGAATTAGGATCCTCCCACTTGATGTCCTGCAGTGGAAACAAGGTCAGCATTGATGGGGCTGCTTCGTGTGAATGTTGCAAGCTGTAAGAGATGCGAGGAAGTGCGGTACTAAAAGCAATTTCCGAAAGTATATTTGATTCGGCTTTTTTGACTGAAAGAACTGGGATGG
>VRMD01000433.1:0-26855 GCA_009872375.1 Sminthurides bifidus
CGTGCATGATGCAACAACTGCATTTCCTTGCACATCCTGTCTGCAATCCCTAAAGGAAAAAGTTTGGGCCGGGATGAGAGATTCATTCAACTCGCAGATGTTTCCCTTCGTTGAAGCTAAGGTTTGTAGTGACAAAATGCTGCTGCGCAGTAAGGAAGAATACGTGCTATGTAATCCGTATTCCCCACATGAAGTTGAACCTAAGGGAGAATTCGAGTTCCTTGTAGAACCTTCTCTCAAAGTGTATTCACATCCCGAGGTTTTGCGGGCCTGTGAGAAACCTCTATTTCCTCTCCCCACCGTTTGTTTTACATGTTCCCAAGCACGTAAGCTGCATTTCCTTGTATATAGTGCCGAGCGGGATCCACACTTGCCTCACATATTTAAAATCCTTTGAAGAGTCAACATCAGAGAAAAACACGGAAGAATTCCTGTTCGTTAGTTTTGATAAAACTGGGTTTTTGACTCATGACAGTTGTCAAAAATCCTTGCAAAGTGAATTTGGAACTTGGTGAAAGTGTATTTGTGGAAAGGGCAAAGAGCACAAACGTTTTTAAAGGTGACATTTTAAACATTGATCTGGCGCGAAAGCGCGACGCTTTCCACCATGAGGTTACCTGTGCGTGCCGTGGGGATTGACTTGGGTACTTGCAGTACTCGAGTGGCAATCTTGGAGAATGGAAAAGTTGATATTTTACCAAATTTTCACGGGAAAAGCGCCACTGCAAGTTACGTGTCTTTCTCGCGAAAGGAGAGATTCATTGGAGACGATGCAAAGAATCAGGTACGTGTTTTAAAACTTTGAGTCACAAAAGGTTGTGAAAACGTTGAAACTAGAAGAGTTGCAACTTGCAACAGCTGGAAAGAAGTAAAAGACGGATAACTGAAAGAATTTCTAAACTCCAATTTCCTTGATTTACAGATGACTATGCATCCGTCCAATACAGTGTTCCATTTCAAGCGAATGCTTGGGCGACAGTTCAAGGATCAGGAATTGCAAGCGGAAATGCTTCACTGGCCTTTTAAAGTAGTTAGAGAAGAGGACCACCCTGTTGTGGACATTGACTGCTTGGACGAGCCGAAGCGTTTTGCGCCGGAAGAGATCTCAGCAATGCTCCTGAGGAGAATCAAAGAGCTCGCCGAATCTCACGTTGGCGAAGATGTAACGCATGCTGTGATATCTGTGCCAGCCAGCTTTACTGATGCACAGCGTCGTGCGACTCAGGATGCGGGCATCATTGCTGGCTTCAGTGACGTGAGTCTTTTGAATGAACCTACTGCCGCCTGCATTGGCTACTATCACCTCATCCGCACTGACTGCATGGACTCAAAGACTGTGCTAGTGTTTGACTTTGGTGGAGGCAAGACCGACGCTACGGTAGCAACCATCCAAGAAGGCAAAGTTCAAGTGCTGGCAACTTCCGGAAACACACATCTCGGGGGCGTCGACATTGACAACCGACTTGTTGCCTACTTGAAGGAAGAAGTTCGGAGAAAGTGCCACAAGGATCTCACCACATTTCACCGAGCTCTGGCCAAACTCCGATCTGCAGCTGAAAAGGCCAAGTTGACACTTTCAGTCTGCACGGACACGGGCATAGACATTGACAGCTTGTGTGATGACGACACAGACTTCTCCACCCATCTCACAAGGGCCAGATTTGAGGAATTGTGCATGAATCTTATCGTGTCAGCCTTGAATACAAGCTAAAACTGCGGTGCAGCTTTCTGGCGTAGATGCTGCAAACATAGAAGAAATCTTCGTCACTGGTGGATCGGGGAAAATCCCGTTGGTTCAGCATTTACTACAACAAGCTTTCCCAAATGCTGCACTTAGACTGGGTGACGATGTGTGCGAACCGGTGGTTTGCGGTGCGGCGATCCAGGCTGCGTGTTGGACACAGCAAATTCCTACCGAGCCTAAAATATGTGACGTGATTCCATACGCGTTGCTGTTTGATGATGATACCGGAGCTCATGACACAATTTGTGAAGCTAACAGTAGAATACCGTTACAAAAAACATTTTTGCTTTCGTGCCCCCGGACTTCGATGCCTGCTCCATCAGTCGTTGTTTACGAAGACAAGAACCGATTGGGAGAATTTCATGTCATTGGTCTCAGTTGTTGTCAGAGCGGTTTTTCATCACCGAGTAGCATTGAATTAACTTTTGCTGTGGATGCGGATGGAATTTTATCTGTTTCTGCAGCGCAGAAGGATGGAGAGCTTACAAGTAAAGTGTCTGTTAAAGCTGACAAATTTGGCTTTCCACCGGAAGAGATTGTGTCCATGAGGCAAGATGTGGACATGTATCATAGTGAAGACGCCTTGAAACGAGAGAAGGCAGAAGCCCGAAATCAGCTGGAGGCCTTCGTCTTCAGCCTGAAGCATGCTGCAGAATACGCCCCTTATGACACCGTCAACCCTGATGAACGTGAACAAGTCCTCAGCGCATGTAAAGAGATTTTGGATTGGATGCAAGAAAACGAATATACTGACACGGATGAATTTGTCTTCACCTTGCGACATGCGAAGAAGCAGTTCCAGCACATTCTTACCAAACTTCAACGTTTCTTGCCCGTTGACACCAATTAACAGCCCAACTGCAGCGCAGCGCTGCGTAGCAGCAGGTGCGCTCCATGTTCACAACGCTTTTAGAAGCAGAAGCGGTTCGCTTGACAGCCAAAATGGCTATCATAACGGTAGTACTGATTTAAACGTCCATAGTGGTTTCCGCAACTAAGCCACTTGATGACCCGATGTTTCAACCTGAAAAGGTTGTCAAAGCCATTTTATCCTTAACATAGTCAAAACCAAATCACTGCCCACTCGTTATTACTAATAATTAAAGCTAATTTTGTTAATCAAGACTGCTTGCTGGTATGAGGTAATGTAATTGTAATTTATTAGCTTAGAATATGACCTGTAAAGTATCAGTCGACTGGAGTCGTTATGTACTATTAGGTGTTTTTGACACAGGCACAGTCCTGTCTTTGTGTGTGTCATTGCCATCTCGCAAATATATCATTACCAGTATTTTATTTTGTTAGCTTATGAGTCAATAAGCACAAAGGTACCACCAAACTTGTTCAATTATTTAAGCGCTAATTCATATCACAAGCGTACATGTCAAAGCCTGAAATGGTAGACTGTAAGAAGACTAACGCGAGATCTCGGATACATACATATATACAAACCGTTGTTTACGAATAAAATCGCATAAAAATTAGTTCTATAATTACTGCAAACAGCGGAATTCCTAAAATTCTTTCATTAAATGCGCATACATAACTATCATTCCGTCCAAGGACTTGATTATCTAGTCAACGGCAAGACTGGCACAACCTTGGACTCTTCTTCTTCATCGGGAATGTTCTCGAATGAACGCAGTTTTAAGTCCTCCGTGATTTCCGGAGCCTCTGATTCTGAATCAACTGGTTTGATTTTCGTCTTGAAGCTTGGCTCATAACCATATATTACACCATGCAGCCTGAATGCTTTGTAAGCACCAGCTTGTATCTTAGTAATTAGCCCGTAAGAGCATAAACTTAGGTAACCGTACACTACACCAATTAGCAGAAAAAAAACGCCCTGTATGTAACATTTCATTAGCATAAAAGCCGTTGATAAACTTAAACTCGAGATTGCTGTGACCACAGCAAGAATGGTGTGGATTCGTAACAACTTGACATTTACCTGAAAGAACAAAGTTGAGTGTCAATACGGGAGTTCATCGAGCTGAGATCTTGTAACACTTGAGCCGAAAAAACATTACTTGATCTTACGTATTTTGCACCTCTGATCACGATAAACCCGGCTGCGGTGCTAGTAATAACGACAAGTGATGCCAGTATTGCTATACCTGCAAATATTCAAGGAAAGTTCCGCAAAACGCTTCCTTGATCAGGCAAAAATTCTTGCAAGCCACTCATTGGAGGATCTTGACTTTTACTCTACAGTCTATAGTCTATATTTCTACGATTGTAGGAGGTTGCTGAAAAACTTACTCACTAGATATTTTTGAAGATATTCATCCCATAAGTCTACTTCTTTATCAGTCATGGACAAGGAGAATCTGAGCAAAACTTCGGCTTTTCCCATATATTTCGAGATAGCTCGAGCCCACAAATTTGGCCGGGGTGGCTGATGTTCATGATCATATTCTTCTTCTGCTCCTTTCTTAGAATTCAGTCGGCTAATGTAATCGTACCGTTGTTTATGCGTTTGTCGATGAGTATGATGGTCGTCCAATCCGTGTGGCCGAGACCGGTTGTAAAGAGCCGGCTCCGACGCCCAGCTCACCACCGCATAAACAAAAATGAGGAAGCCAAAAATGTACCACGCTAACTGAAAGAGATGTCACAATCACAATCGTAAACTTTGGTTGTTCATGTTGCTAAAACGTTGTACTGCATATTAAGGTTTAAGTTGATCTCATCAAGTCTTTGGTATGAATACCTACAATTTCTACATATCCAATGAAGATGCAGTGTTGCCGTAAGTCGCAGTCTTCGCACACGCAAAGTTTGCACGGATCAAAGCCCAATTTGAGCTTATAATTTGCTACCCTCTCATCATCAGTGTCTGAAAAGTCTTTGCTTCCGTAAGAGAATTTACCAGACGACGAGTCGGAACTACTAGTCGCATCACTATCCTTTTTCGTCTTCGCATCATTCTTTTCTTCTTTTCCAGATACCATCATACATTAAATCCCGATGAAGGCATGAGGATTTTCGTAATTCTATCAAAGCGACAATAACTGGATATTCTTCTTGGTCCGCCATCACAACCTTCTTTCCATAACCTACTTTACTTTCCGATTAGCTGCAGTTTCTGGAGCTCCTCTTCTACGGTTTGTTGCTTTTCCCCCAATTGTCAAGCATTTGCACGTAATTAATTATGATGACGTGAGACTGCATGAGCGGGGCTGCCTATGCAACCCAGCGTCCTCTCACCGTTGAACTTTCCATGTAACAGTAAGACATGGGGCACAGTTATCCACAATATTTTCCACTCTTCAGATATAATATTTACAGAAGATAAGATTTCTGTCCAAAAGATCAGATTTATGTTTTTTAAAAATGCAGCGATGCTCCCTCTCTGACTTGAATTTCGCAAAAGATTCGAATTAATTCAAGTGCAGATGACCGCGTGTAACTATGCAACCATATACAACTTCGTTTTTGACTAAAGCATGGAATGTTTTAGAGCTGATCCTGAGTCCTCAGTTTCTCTTTCAGTTTCGATATTAGCGCATGCTTTGTCAAATTACCGATTGCTCAATTCGGACTTCGGCACCTCGTTTAATAATTAGTGCCCGTAATCAAGTAGAGGGCTAATAAATCATTTTCGAGTCGTAAAATCATAAACGATGAAACTAATGGCTCTCGCATTTTTTAAATGCATGATGGAACGAGGAACCTAATTTACGCCGTAAGCCCATGATGCGAACACAAACATTATTCTTTCGGGATAATCAGAAGACTAAACGAACTAAATTGCTTTAAGACTTAATGGCGGTCAAAGCTCAATCTTCCCCATGGATTACTCTCCTTACTACCGACCAAGGGGCCAATGAATTTTACGGTGTAGTAAAATGACGAAATTGTAGTTTCGTCAACTCGAAATATATTCTCGTCTTCTCACCTGGTTTCACACGCGATGAGGTCATATAATTGTTGTATTCCCAGCACTAAACTTTATCGTTTATACCTTGTTATCTTATTATGTCACCTCTGGTTTGAAGCAGACAACAGCTCCATACTTTCACGGATCATTTGTTCTATGAGCATTCCCCTTTACGTTTTCTTCAGCGCGAGAAATGCCGACAAACCTTGCTTGTTGTGTATAGTTAAGCTCCTGACTGCAGTCATTTCCGTAGAAGCTGATCACAGCTCTCTGGCTAATCGGTTGCAATCCGACATCAAAGCAGTCATTTGCTTACTTGCATGTAGTTCATCCGAATGCTTATCGATTTACAGCTTTCAGAGATTTAAAATGACGAATGTTTGCGTATAATCAAAACCCTGCCATAATGCTATAGGATTTAATTATGTACACAATGATCTAAACGCCTCCGGTATTAGCATCAGCATTTACTGCCCGTCGGAAGGACCCTGGCTTTCTGCAATAAATACTTATTGCGCAGTCACGCAATTCAGTTATGCCTACCGATACGACGTCAATTCAGCCTATAAAAGACAACTTGATCTCAAAACGACAGAATCAGTTCAAGTTCAGCAGTTCAAGTTTCATCTCAAGGGAAACACAGCGTTCAACATGTTCGGAAAAGCCATTGTTCTAGTTACCATTTTCGGAGCCGTGTACTCGGTAAGTGAAGCTGCAAGGGTGACATTGCGGGCGGGCTCCTGTTTGTAAACCTTCAGTTTATACTAACATTTTGATTTCACAGGCCAGCCTCAGCCCCGGTGGACCTTGCGAGGGCAACGGGTACATCTCCAACCCAGATGATTGTACCACCTACTACCAGTGTGTCCACGGAGTTTTGTACTTGCAAAATTGCCCAGGTGGACTTTACTGGGATGCCAGCACAAACGTTTGCAATTTCTTGGCCAATGTGAAAAGCTCGGCTTGTGGTGGTTCCGGAGGCGCTGAACCAACCACAACTCGTGCTACAACCACCACCACCACTGCTAAACCAGGAGTCACCACAACCACCAAGGCCACCACTACTAAGGCCCCTGTCCCTCCACCAGCCGACTTGACCTGCCCTAGCTCCGAAGGATACCGTTACTACTCATACGGTTCATCCGGCACTCAATTCTTCTTGTGCAGCCTTGGTACACCGTCCGGTCCTTACAATTGCGGTGCGGGACTCCGTTTCAGCGTTAACGACCAAGCATGCATTCGAGCTTGAAGAAGTCGCTTTTGCTGACAATCTTGTAACTTTTAAGATAGGAATCGAGTTACTATGCTACTCTAAATCTTATAAGCTTCCTCTTGTCTTCTTTCTCAAGTTCACTGCATAAAACTGTTCTACATTCTTCATTCGACCATTAAATCCTTCTTTATCTGCATTCCATAATGAGAACGGCGATTCTACCCCTGTAAATTCTCATTGAGTTGTCATTCTTCAAAATTCTCACAGCGGTGATGCCTCGAAATTATTCAAATCGCCATCACAGTCATCTAGCATATTTTTTCGAGTCATGAGACAAATCTCTCAGAGTCTTCGTAACACGCAACAGCCATGTTTCCACCGTCCAACTGGACAACGGGCGCTTACTACTTCAAAGAAAGCATTATGATGTGAACTTGAGAATTATCTCAGGCTGACATGGCATCGTCTGCGTAGGAAACGTCGTTTAAAAGTACAATCTCAAGGAATTACTTGAGAAATCAAAATGCTGCAATCCTTGTTAGGTGCAACTCTTATACAGTCACATGGAGAGAGTACAACTCAGCGGCGAAATTAGCACACAACAATTAACTTTGGCTTACAATAACAACACAGCTAATAATTGACTTACGGAAATTCAAGTTCCCCTTAAAAATTCTCGGCAAACATTTTTATTCTTCGCTATGCCGATGCTAAATGTGGCAATACTTGTTCCAGCTCCTAAATTGTTGCTCAACTGCTTTCTTAATTCAATCTAACAATGCAAAATCCAGTTCTACCCCACGGAGAATCAAGAGATAAAACATCATGAGTAGAACTTAAGCAATGTCCAAAGGTATTATGCATTATATATTTATGCATCCCATTGAGAAAAGTAATTCAGGTGTTTGGAACTGCTATTTATTTAGGCGTTTGTTTTAGCTCACCTTTACTGAAACAATGATTAAAACCCAAAATATGAATCAATCAAAGAACGCTCAAGTTAGGCAATCAGCTGTCTTGTCGTCGCCTTCAACTTTTTCGTGAATGACGGCGAATTATGAGCAGTTTGCAATAATTAAAGTACAATGGGCGCTTTATTTTGTCCATAAACGTCTGTAAGGCATTGTTAACTGCTAGCTAGCAGCGCTTACCATGATTTCTTGTAAAATGTGAGAATCCCCAAATGTGTGTAAACCAACCTTGTGAGAAAATGAAGAATTGAGTACCGGACTGCTGTGATCCCTATCTGCAGTCAACCATAAGGATGTGTTCTCGCTCCTTTAGGAGTAGTCTCGACATCTTCTTACTTCGGCGTCAATATTGCTGCACTACGAGTCAGCAAATCTCCAAATATCACACCAATTAGGCCGAACATTTCCCTTAGAAGCACAAAATGGCTTACGTGTACAGTAAGTTTAAAATTTTTTTGTCGTGGTTCGTTTTACTGTTATTTTCGGGTCCAGTTTTGTGCCTCTTCACTTTTTACTTGCTGCATCACACACTTGTTAGAATACTTGCTGCCTTGGCCAAGCCAAACTTTTTAGGGGTAATTAAAGGCTTAGATGTGACATTCGCCTTTGACAATTTCTACGAGCGACCGCTAGCGAACGTTTCCATTGCGTGCGTCGTTGACGGCGAAGTAGACCCTGGAGATCTAGTGAACCGCCTTCAATTTCTCCAAGACCCGTCCTGGTTCCGATTTACCTCTACTTACCCATTAACTTTTCTTGGTTGCCGCTTTTGGGCGAAATGCATTTACCCATACAGAGCATCTGATCACATTTCTGCTAATTCCGAACCCATTTTCGAGAACCAATTGAATCAAATTCACTCCGAGTTTCTACAACGACCATTTCAGGAAGGCAAGCCCCTGTGGAATGTTTTATGTGTGCCCATGTACATGACCGAAAAAGTCGGCAACGACCCGTCGACATCACAATTCAAGACTGTTTTGATCATCAGAGCCCATCACGTTATAGCCGATGGGCTCACCATGGTGAAATTTGTATCGTACCTCAGCGATAATCCTCCTAAACCCAACGGAAAACAGGTCAATAGTGCATCTAGTTATTACACCACCACTCAAAAGATGTACCGGTTTTTGTGCCTTCCGCTAGTTCAATTACAGTTATTCTGGGACCTAGGAGTGCACAAGGACCTGCTCGTTGGCCACAAGAAAACAACAAAAGCTTCATTAGTGATCGTTCCGTTTCCTTTGACTGAGTTTAAGCGAATCTGCCGTAGTTTCAAGTCGGAAGTTTCCACACCCAGTGCACCTGCATTGAATTTGATTGTGTCAGGCATGTTAAGAAGAATCATGTTGGTTAATGGACACCAGCATCAACTGCATGGCGCGACAAATACGACCATGTCTCTGCCCCTTATTCCAGGAAGGCATAATGATTTGTCCCAAGTCAAAGTTGGAAACTGCTGGTGAGTAATAAGTGTTTTTCACTGCTTCACATCGGTCATCCGTAGTAAGACGATAATCCTTGGACTTTTCTGTGGCTTTGAACAGGACAAATTCCATCTTCAAGCTACCAGTGGACACAGCATCGATTTGTCAGAGACGCAAAATTGTGTCCGAAGACTTCAAAAGAGTGGACAGCATCAAGCTTCAATTAGTTTACCCATACTTGGCTCATGTTCATAGCCTTGTTCCTACGTTCGTATACCGGCCCTGCGTGCAAATTCCTTTGGGTTCGCCCGTGGCGATATCTAACATACCTGGACCTGCCATGCCACTCCGTTTGTTTGGCAAACTAGTTTCTCATCATTACTTTGTCCTATACAATGTATTCCAGCATTCGGGTAAGTGTCAATCAGTAAGGAATCAGCCAGTTCCATTTTCAAAAAATTACGGCTCATCTGTTTCATTGGACGAAAAATATTTCTACTTCAGCTCTCACCACATCTTTCTATTCATACAACGGAGTCATGAATGTCGCCCTTCTGATTAATGACGATGTACTGGAGAAGGCTGATGTGAATGTGGAGAAAATCCCGGATTACTTTTATCAAGAAACGCAGTCTATTTTGACTCAAATAGATGACGACATTTGTGGGGAAAACGTTTAATTATGGAAGCTTTCATAAATGAGTTGGTTTGGAAATTCTTAAACATTCTTTTTCTAGTGATCAAAAAAGCCTGCATTCAAATCCGAACCAAGTAGGATTTAAATTAAAGACTGCAACTGTGCAACTTTGAAGCAAAAACGCGTACAAATTGCCACAATATTTGATGCGCTAATGCTGAACAGTCGGCCATTGTCTTCGTTGCGAAGCTTTGTACCTTTATTCACCAGTCACGTCACTATAACTGGATCCTAATCCCACTTCATCGCTAGGCATTTATCTAATCTTTACTCTTTACTTTTTACGTTGGTACACACCTACAGCATTGCAAATAACCCATGATAATTTATCAGAGGCAAGCCACAGGATCAATTCACAGGTGAAAGAGAGCAAATACAGTAGTTTGTCTTATCCAGCATTCCAATTCTAGACAACTGCCATTGCCATTATCGCACGGATTCGAAATCTAATCTCGCTCATCATGAAAACAATTACCAGTTCGCAGAATTTTTGCCAGGTAGATTTTGCCACTACCAGTCAGTAAGGTGCCCTTAATTCCCATGCTGGTTGACGGAATATTGACACGCATGTGGGAGCAAGTACGATTTCAACGCGTTCGTTTTTCTAAATGGTTAGCCGTCCTTAGCACAACAATGGCGGACGATAAAAACTTAGCATCCATAGGATGGGAGGAATATATGGTTTTCGGAGCCACACTTCTATTTTCTGTTGGTGTTGGAATGTACTACGGATTTTTTGGAAGCAAGCAGAAGTCAACTAAAGAATATCTGATGGCAAACAAGAGCATGTCTGCTTTCCCCGTGTCACTTTCCTTGGTATGCAGGTATGATATAGTTGGAGTAAATTTTTGAAAGTAAGAATAATTAATCTTTCACCAGTTTCATGATTTTCTCTGCCTAAAACTTTTTTGCCTTGATCTTTTCGCAGTGCCGTTTCCGCAATCTCAATCCTGGCGAATCCAGTGGAAATCTACCTGTATGGAACGCAATACATGATGGTTATTATTTCCTTCATACCTTTCAATCTCAGCTTGGCATATTTGTACCTGCCGGTGTACTTCAATTTGGATGTCAACTCTGCGTATGAAGTGAGTTCAAAAAATATAGCGAAGTCAGCTGCTGAAGTGTCTGCAAATTGTACTAAAATCTGTGCAGCATTCGATCTGTGTTATTCATGTTGCAATATTTTGTTTTCAGTTCATAGAAATGAGGTTCAGTTCCAGAACAAGGATGGTGGTTTCTGTACTTGCCGTCATACATTTGGTAAGTTTTTGATGGACAGAACCTCATGCATCGTGCTAGAGTTATGATTAACATGCTTTTTGAATTTGTTAACTAAACCCATAGTATTGGTCATTTGCACTAGATAGCTTCAATGGCCATTGCAGTCTATGCCCCATCTTTAGCAATCAATCAAGGTAACTTCCCCCTAATTTTTGAGATGTTCGGATCTTCAGAGCCAAATTGTAAACTAAAACTATTAGCAGTGACTGGATTTGATTTCCTTGTACAGTAACTGGAATTGACACACGGCTCTCTACGGCAGCAATATATTTTGTTTGCATATTTTACTCATCCGTCGGAGGCCTTAAAGCTGTGCTGTGGACCGACGATCTTCCAAGCATTTATTATGCTAGCGTCCCTATTGGTAGTAGTGATAAAGGGTGTTTCCGATGTGGGTGGACTTGATTATCTCTGGGATCGAGCTCAAGAAGGAGACCGAGTCCGATTTTTCAAGTAAGGGGACCCTTTAAGCAAGTTTTGCAAAAACTTACAATAATTAAAATGAGTTTTCTCATCAGTATCTTCAGTAAGTAATTAATTGCCTTTTTTAAGTTTTGACCCGGACACAAGAACGCGCCACACAATCTGGACTTGCATTGTTGGAGGTTATTTTTTCTGGATTCCAACATACGCCGCAACGCAAATCCAGATTCAGCGATTCATGTACCATGCCTAATTTAGCAACTGCAAGATTGTGAGTTACTCACATTATTATTGCTTGTACAATATCCATTCGTTAACTGAATCATCCCTAGTGAACTTAGTCACTCACGATGCGTCTTTTCAGATCCTTGGTTTACAATGCCATCGGACTGACAGTTATAATTACTTTAACATGCTTTGCGGGTTTAGTAGTATATGCAAACTTTTTCGATTGCGACCCGCTTCTAAATGGGGTAGGAGTTGTTTGCCTTTGCCATAATGAATTTCTCTTTAAGTTTTTTTCGTTTTCGATACTGTGCAACAAACGCTTCCTTTGGTTTTTCCAGGACATCGATAAAAATGATCAGCTCCTACCTCTCTTTGTATCCAGAAGTGTAAAAGATATTCCAGGGCTGATGGGACTTTTTATCGCAGGCTTAACTAGCGCTAGTATGAGGTTTGTAAATCTCCGCCTCCAGTGAAAACCGATTACCGCAAGAAATCAAGTTTACAAGGAGTCTCTACATGTTTGAATTATAGTACTCTCTCAAGTGGGCTGTCAGCATTGACTTCCATTACGACCTACGACTACATACGAAAACTGTATCCGCACTTCTCGGACACAAAGTTATCCTTACTGTCAAAAGTGAATTGCTTCCTCCTTGGGCTACTGTCATACGGTTTCGTATTTGTTGTGGAAAATATGGGAAACATATTGCCGGTAAACTAGTGCAAAGTCAAAAATCACAATGAAAATAACAGGTTGTAGCGAACATTGGAAAACTTTGCATCAAATATCATTTCTACAGGCTACATCAGCTATTCTTGGTATATTCGTTGGACCTGTCCTAGGCTTGTTCAGTCTGGGAATGTTTTTTCCATGGGCCAATACAGAGGTGAATTTTCTAATTTTTGCATCACATGTTTTAGAAAAACCAGAAGTACAAGCTAAAACTAGACCATTTTTACTTGCAGGGCTCAGTATTTGGAATGTTGGCTGCCTTTGCTGTCATGATCGCCTTCACTGTGGGCACGCAAACTACTGACCTACCGAACCAGCAACTGATACGAAGTGAGGCTGGCTGCCCCGCATCAAACTTCACCTCCACACCTACATCCTTGCTGGCAGAGGCGACCACCTCCATGTACTGGAAAGACCAGGACAATTCCTTCCTGGTAGATTTCCTGTCGATTTCCTACTTGTGGTATGGAGCCTTGGGCTGTGTTTTATGCGTCTTTTTCGGAATGATTGGAAGTGCCTTTCTAAATTTTAAAAGAGGTTACACGGAGCGGATAGCAGATGCGTATATCAGTCCACCAATTTTATACATTTGGCAACGTTTTTTTCCGAAACAATCAGAATCGTGGTTTATAGAGCCATCATTGTCTGACTTATCCATTAGTGGATTTAACAAGTATCAAGTCACAGAAAGACTTTGACCATTCTCATCTCTTTAGGGACCGAGTTGTATTGCAGTAAGTCCGTTTATTATTACCATTACGCATGTACCGTTACATTTCGTTTTTCATCATCATGTCTTATTTCTAAACTACAATCACAACGCCGTCGCTAATGTAAACATCCAAATAAAAGTTAAGATATGCAACAACGGCGAACTAAACTGAGTTTGATGGCCGACTGAAAAAACGGGTCTTTCACTTTCTGCTGAAGTTTAGTACGCCATAGTTTTAAAGTTTCATAGAAAACTAGCAAACCTTTCAAAGTACTTGATGAAAATAATTCACACTGTCACAAACTTATTGCTAAACTCAAAGGATCAAGGGAAACTGTATCCGTATAAGTTTCAAAGGGCTTTTGGAGGCAATCGTTGTCACAATAATCTCATGCCAGACAATAGCTGAATTTCTAAAATCCCAAAGATCACAAACCAGTGCCCGAGTCTGCAAATCGGCATGATAGCAACCAAGTCATGCCAAATAAGTAGAAATAAACTAAATTAAAATCTTAAAATTGCGAAACAGCGCTTCCCATAAAACTAATTTCTTTCCTGCTAAATCCTTCTGATTGACTATAACAAGAAGGTTTAATACTTGCATCTCAGGTCATTGTAATTGCAGTATTCCAGGTAATTTCACAAAGTTAGTGATATCAGGTAAGTTTCAATTAGCACGTCCCTCTTGACTATCAAACGTTGCTGAATTATGCTATTAGACCAGTTTTAGGCATTCTTCAATCTTGCTTTTCATGATGCATCACTTCAAGCGGCAGAGCCACGGAAGAACATTCTGACTCTCTCTCTCTTCCTTTCCCGATTGACTTAACTACCTTAGCATCTTAACACTGATAGTTTAGGATTATTTTTTCACGTTAAAACTTATACAAATTCTTACGAAGTATCTAGGGTAGTATCTCCTCCAATCGTTGCAGTTATCAAATAATTTACTTACCACTAAGCGATTCATTGCTGCTCTTGCCAGTGCGTTGCTGGACTGGGCATCCAAAATTGAAAACCTTTCGTATAAAACCGATTTTGCGCTTAGCATATATCACCAGTCCGATTTCCCCATCATTAACTTTCATTATTAGAATCTCCTCCGGCTACATGCGATGATAACATGCACAGTACGAGTACAAATAGGTTGCTAAAATCTCTTGAACCCTTATTAAATTCAAACTACCAGCTTGTGAGTTTACGATTATTGCAATTCGTTAATTAATTATTTACAGATGACTAATGGGAAGCTTCAAAGTTTCACTCTTGGCTCCTAAAAGAGAACACAGATAATCTTGACTAGACTGTAGTAGCTTAATACACTTCGTTATTTCTGTGGCTCTAACACGATCGTACCAAATATTATTCGACTTGCTTGCACCGATCATCACATTTACGATTCCAGCTAAAAGCTTTCACCATCTCGAGGCATTCGCTGTGGCCTGCGCTTCATCACATTCACCTTTCACCATAGTTGTAAAAATATTTTGCACTTGCAGTTTGTGCTTGACATTATTGCATTCTTGTGTGAAATCGCACACTATTCTCCAACTTTGGATTCCTGTGCCCTTACTGCGCTACGTAACCGCCAGTATCCAAATCACTCTTATGTGTTAATGTGCTAAGCAAGAAATATATACACTTCGTTGCCAAATTTTCAATGTTACAAACAAATCTCTTACAAATTCTCGTTAGTTATTTCGTTTACTAAACTGATTAATGATTGTATAATGAACCAAGTCGAACAATGAGATTCATTCGTCACTTAATTTCATTCTGTCGTGGTTGGCATCCAGTACCAACAAAAAATCTTTTCAGGTTACCGTACCAGCGAGTAAACTGAAATTCTAATTAATGCTTGCTTGGCCTCAGAAAACATTTGGTAAAAATCTAAATTTAGCTGCGTACAAATCAGTCTCCTACCGAGGATAAGCTTAATGTATCTTACTGGAGAACAGTTTTTTATCTAGTACACTAGCTTGCTCTCACGGCAAAAGCAGACTATTCGTAACATTTGAGTCAGACTAGCAAGGGTTGCCAAGAGGTAACTATAGTCATTACATGTTGTCCACTTATCTTAGCCTCAATCTCTCTAGATTATTCTGTTCCAATCTCATATGACTCCTGCAAATTTTCTTCTAGGATATTCCTTCTCATCATTCTACAGCGTGCGACTTTGAATGCGTGTTCAGAGTACTCTTTTGATTGAAGGACAAGTTGCAAACATTGCACTTGAACGGTTTCTCACCAGTGTGTATTCGAAGATGAATTTTTAAATAATTTTTGCTGGCAAAACTTTTGGAGCAAAATTCACACGCAAATGGCTTTTCTTCACTGTGTGTATGCAAGTGCGTGTTTAGCGAACTCTTTTGATTGAATGACTTACCGCATGTTTTGCAAGTAAATGGTTTCTCTCCAGTGTGTATTCTTACATGTACTTTCAAGTACTCTTTGGCAGTGAAAGCCTTGCTGCAAAATTCGCACGCATATGGTTTCTCCTCGCTATGGGTCCGCAGATGTGTATTCAGCGTGCTTTTTTGATTGAATGAGTGCTGACAAATTTCGCAGGTAAAGGGTTTCTCGCCCGTGTGCACACGGAGATGAACCTGAAACGTTTCAATTCAGAGAAAAGGGTCAGTTTTCGTGAACGGCAAAATATCAAGATTGCCTATCCGTCACAAGATCAGCTCTAACTTAAGGGTGTTTTACAAAAAAAAGGACGGTACACTCTTACTTTCAAGCCTCCATCCCTTAAGCATAAGCATAGAGGAGGCATGAAAATAACAGTGTCACCGTCCCTATTTTCGCGACACTTCGTTTAGTTGACATCTTGACATGCATAGAATAATTCAGCTTACTTTGAGATAGTTCTTGGATGCAAAGAACTTGCAGCAGAAGCTGCAAGTATTTGCCCGTTCTTTTTCTGAATGTGTCTGCAAGTGCATCTGCAAGTAGTCCTTTGAGGAAAACGTTTGTCGGCATATTTTGCATTCAAATTGGTTGCGGGTTGCTGCATTGTTACTGTTGTTACCATTGTTGTTCACGTTGTAGTTTGTCCTCCCTTTGGAAGGCCCAGTGGTCAAGCAACCCCTTTGAGGATCCAAATGAACATTGAAATGATTCTTGAGATCAGCCACAGATGGAAAAGATTTTCCAAAAGGATTGGAGTAATCATTTTGAGAACTATTTTTCATGTACGGTTTATTTTGGGACGAATTAGAAGCGGAAGTTCCATAGTAGGTCTGGGAGCAATTTTGTGCTTCCTCCGATTTGAATCGATATTCGGAATAGAAAGAGGCGTCCGTCCGAAGATATGACTGACTGAGAAACGAGTTTTGACTAAATGTGCTCTTCATTTTGCTTTACGTTCACGCTTACAAGAAGAGGCAATATCCGACAGGCGACATCACCTGAAGTCCTGAAATTCATTTAAAGATAAAGTTGATCAGATAATATTTTGTTAAAGAATCATTAGTTTATTCTAGAAATATATGCCACAACATGGCTTTTTTACGCACCCGTGTGACACTTACACCTTTTGCTTTTACCGTCAAGTTTTTATGTGCCTATACTGGTCTCGTATCTTTTACCGTCTAACCTTACCCGTGCTGCTTCGAAGGAAAGTAGCCCTTCTGAAAGCAGGTGGATTGGTATGACCTTGGCCATGACAATCAACAATTAAGACTCACTTAAATAATAACTGTTCTTGAGCTTAATGCGACGGAGCTAATACTTTTTGTGAAGCCCCAAGCCTAGTTGTTATAACGTACAGCTGAGGGGGGAGTTAAAGTTTACTAACGATGAACTCTTTCATCCATAGCTTATCAGGTAAACCCAACCAACTGAAATGATTCACTGAATGAAATAGTTAAAGTGATGATAACAGTGATGTCAAAGCGAATCCAGTACAGCAGTTAATGGATGCAAGAAAAAAAGTGGCGCTTGCTAACGTTGCGTGTATTTTAAAACTACTAGAACAAGACAAACATTAGAGAATTTTCAAAAACAGGTTACACATAAAACCGCCACTTTAAAGACCGTTGAATGCGTATTATAGGGCTAAAAAGGTTCGGAAAAGTTCATAGACTGTATAGTATGTTTTGTGCCTTCGACAAACGTCAAAAGAGATCCATACAACTCGAATTTGTCCTATTCAAGCTACTGTGTCCAGTTAGCAAGGAAATAGGGGACTAAAGCATGCAGCAGCCTTCGTCTGATCTCTCGCAGTTCGAGGCTAATATATACGCTTCGAAGGCCTTTGTCTACTTTCACTGGTGAAAGTTTGCATCATACTTGCAGTTAACACGATACACTGTCTAGACAGGTTAGGCCTTGAGCCAGATGCACGCCGTGGTAGGATTTTTGCAACTTTTTGCTGCTCTAGTTTCTCCTCCCAGACTAGATCGTTCCGTATCAGCTTAACTTCTTTCCCTCGCTCTAGTCATCGCTTGAGTTTCTGCTCCGAATCCTTTGTATAAGTATAGATCTACAGACTACACCGCCAGAAAGGCTGGGTAACCTAGATTTCGTATTCCTCCCGACGCTTGTCTCGTCCTTCCCCAACGGTACGATGCTTGAGCCTTCCATTTGCAAAAATTATCTACTTCTTCTCTTAGCTACATTGCAATTATATCTACGGGCCCAAATTTTTGAGTTAGCCATTCTGAATTTGGAGAATTCTTGTACCTACCTTTTAAGCCCAATAATTCCAATTGTTCAGTCTTAACCTTCAAGTCTTTTCACCAGTTGCGAATCCATCCTCAACAAATCACAGCTTATTTTAAAGGGTCCATCCTCTCTTCATTGGAAAAGCTGGCTTTTAACGGCTGGAACCACAACAGCACTTATCCTCCCGCTGACCAACTTATTTTAAAAGCTTGATTACTAACTTGGATAAAATTTTAACTAACAATCAATAATTCACATTATACATACGACCTCTTATGTATAACGCCTTTGGACTTCCCGCTCCGGGATTTTTCGGCAGCTTTCACACATTCCGATAACGGGCGATTATTTCGTTTCAGCAGTACCTGCTGACAAGATTCTTGAATGTTGAGGTTCACTCGGCCTCTCTTGTACATGTGCAATTCCTTTCTGCAACTTTGCCTTGCCCTACCTCAAAATGCAGTCTCATAAACGGATTGCACATGCCTGTGCAACGAGTTTCTGCAACCCTCCCATGGTCATGAAAAAATTATTGGGATCAAAACATTCTTGCTGCTTTCTCTACAAGTAACTTCTACTTCACTATCAATAAAACTCAATTACGCTGAGCCTAATAAGTGTTTATCTGAAGCGTATTTTAATAAAATAGCAGATCCGCTGAGATTGAACTTACAGAGTCAGAGTAAAAACTTGGTACTATGCGTCATTACGCCATTGTAATTAGAGGACAGACCGGAATTAGCCCTTAGCTACACCGGCGCGGGTGAATTGGGATTCGCACCTCCATTACAATACAATACAAAAACTTGGTACAAAACTACGTAACAGTTACATATGTCTCCGGACCAGACAGGAATGATTGGCTTCTGGTAGTCTTTTTAACATTTGTATAAAAAATGGACGATTTCTGTTCCGCTTGTCATCAGGACGGTTTGTTTCACTAATGTATGATTGCAGACTTTGAAAGAAAATGCTAGCTAAATATTATATACATATTGATTATTCCTAACCCTATCTTACTGCAGTCACAGCTTGAAGTCACAATAAAAAATTAAACCTCTTAAATTCTGTCATGGTAGGTAGTTGAATACTTTTGTTGAATAAATATAAAAGTAAAAACGCCTTAAATTGCTACAAAATGGTAAAGAAACTAACAACAAGTCAAGATTCTGACTGTGAGACAGCTTGTAACATATTTAAGCATACAACAGATCCAAGTTAGGAGTCTGCTTGATTCGGATTTCTTCGTATGTAGCTGTAGATTGCCAACCAAGCGTAGATCTGCATAAAATAATACAACATTCATGTTTAAAAATCCTGAAACAATATCTCTGGCCAGTTTTGTGTTCGGCATCCAAAATACTTACATTGTATGATAACCACAACCAATCGACCAGGACAATTAGGACCGTGTTCAGCTGTTACAATAATACCCATTTTGCATAAACTTCGTTCGAATAAACTCCTGATTACATTGAATATGATTGAACTTAGATAACTTACATAGATGTAGTAAGCATAAAGCCACCAGAAGCCCAGCCAAGTCTGATATACGATGATGCATGCCATCAGCGACAACCACGGAAGAATAAGCCCACGGTGGTCAATAGAAACGCCCCGCACTACGGCCCAACTCGAAAAAAACAGCAGCAGCATGAACACAATTACAAGGCCTCCAATGTATTGCATATCTGAAAAAATCCAAGTGTAATCCTAGAAACCATGGTTATAGTATTTTATTTTTATGATGGTGTCACCAAGATCAAAAGTGACTAACTTGTTGCCCTGTCGGTTTCGAAAAATGGCATGTAATACTGGGAAGAGTCTCCACCGTCCAGGACGTAACAGGTGTACGCAATAAATACAATGGAAGCCATCTGCAGTTGTGTTATAATACATATCGCTTTAATATTTGATTTTGGCAAAATCTAATTGCTGTAAATGTTGATAACTTAATAGGCCTTACCGCCGTATAAAAGGCGATGGGTGTCACTGCAGACCGTACATTATCGTACCAGAAACAAGGTAAAAATCCAAGTGTAATCCTAGAAACCATGGTTATAGTATTTTATTTTTATGATGGTGTCACCAAGATCAAAAGTGACTAACTTGTTGCCCTGTCGGTTTCAAAAAATGGCATGTAATACTGGGAAGAGTCTCCACCGTCCAGGACGTAACAGGTGTACGCAATAAATACAATGGAAGCCATCTACAGTTGTGTTACAATACATATCGCTTTAATACTTGATTTTGGCAAAATCTAATTGCTGTGTACTAAATGTTAATAACTTAATAGGCCTTACCGCCGTATAAAAGGCGATGGGTGTCACTGCAGACCGTACATTATCGTACCAGAAACAAGGTGTCCAAAATTGTTTCAAGAGGACCATTGTATTAACGGTTTTTTGAAGCGGTTTTGAAATAATAATCGAGCACACTGTGCAGCAACTTGACCGGTACTTGATAAAATCCTTTGTGATGTAACTTTTGGTAGATTTAAAAGTAAATCGGGTATTAACAGCGTATAAATAACAATGTGTCACTGATAGTTCTTACACCGCTTAAATAGTCATAACATAACTTATTAAGTAACAGCTTATAATAATCCCTTTACTACACATACTCAGAAAGATCCTTTTTTGTACCTGATGTTCTGGAGAAATAATAAAACACCTGAGACACACCTGTCTGCAAAGTGTAAAGAAGTCATCTCTCCCCAGTTGCATAAAGATAAAGTTGTACCTGTTAACAGCTGGCCATTTCTACTTGTCCCTTATTTGAATTCAGCACTAAGCCCCGCCTAAACACATATGTACTTGTAATTTTGACATATTGACATTATTAAACCACCCTTTAGCAGCTTAAAACGAGATGCTGTTTGTAAATTATAGCTCGAAAGCAAAATTCAGAATTAGGACCATAGTATCAAGGGAATGCAATGCACGTGAAATACTTGAGCCGACTGAAAATTGGTTGATTCTCTGTGCAACGAATTAAGGAAGCAATCAGGAAGCAATGCTACCGAATTCCAATGTGCACAAATTGTGCTCTAAGCCCTGATGTGATAATGAGCTATTCGTTTAATAAACATCTCTGGTTTCATGTGCAGTTATGAAGTTTTGTAAAACAGCTAGTACCTATAGGCTTTTAAATAAATTTTGCACGCATTCGAATAAGGATCAGCGGGAGAACCAGAAGTCATTCGATGCGGGTATGCCTCAAAGGACCAATCATATTGCATCAATGAACTAGAAAATGAAAATACAGACATGTGAAAGGAAGAGGATGATTGTAAACAATAAGCATATGTCGAATTAACCGGATCACAAAGCGACCACCCAGCAAGTGCGAGAAATGGCCAGCCAAAGTTGGGTTAAGTACCGACGTCTGAGCCGAGAAACGTTTTCAGCATTTCTCCAAGCACTGTGAAGAGCAAAAGCTGACGTTATTAGATGTTCAGACGAAACACGTGAATGCAACCGCCTCTCGCCAGTACGTGCTTGTGCTAATTCGTGGTTAGAACTGTCTATCGTGCAGCTTAAGTAACAGTTATTGCGCTAATATAATAGTTAGAGTATTATAATTAAATAATAAGAGTTAAACATGATAAACAAAACGTTTTAAATCACACATCACATTGCCCCAGCTGCACAAGAAAAATAATCTACACTATAGTGCAAAATATTTTCCGAGGTAATCACTCTGGAGATGTACAGTATGTAGCTGTGGAGAAGTTGACGTTGTTTGTTGTCGACACTGTCGGAAGGGAGTGGAGCGAGCGTAAAAATCTTTGGTTTTTATTCGTTTCAGATACTGAGTTACCATAGACATTGTGACGTCAATCCCGCATCGCATTCGCATGATCGAAGCACCAATTGCTGGACACAGTTGCATTCAAAGGCAAAACTGTGCAGTTTTAAAGACGTGACACTGTAACTTCAAGCTATGAAACAGAACGACAATACACTTTTGAGTTGTAGTATTTATTTCAAAGTGATTGTACAGTAAAACGGAACTGTTTCCCTGGTGCGCCGCTTAACCTTGCGTCGCTGCTTTGGCCCAGTGTTTCCAGTGATTATCCAGTTTTGCTCGTTATCCATGTCAGGCGCTGAAATGAAGACCAATCAACTAACTCAGACTGACAAATTCCGAGGAGCGTTGCTTGGAGGCATGATAGGAGATTGTTTAGGAGAACCGTTTGAAAAATTGAGAAACCGTCCACAAAATCGTAAAGCCCCAGATGCCTTTAGAGTGAACAAGTTTTTTCGGGATATTTTTGCTCGTAATTCAGGTTCACGGTAAAACTATATCAAAATTCATGATCTAAATGTTGACGGAATCTCGACATTCCATGACTGATAGCACCTCTTACTTATGAATAAATTTGTACTTGAATCCGAATGACATCTGTTCCAGCCCAAATCTTTCCTTACACTGACGATACGGAGATGGCTAGATGCACCGCAGCTTCACTTTTAGCTTGTCAAGGTTTCGATGCGAAAGATTTGGCTAAAAGGTAAATGCAAATGCCTAACAATTTTTTACTGTAAATCAGAGAATTTAAGGTTGATAATGACGGTGTTCTGCGCCGTACGACATTACTCTTGCCGTCCCTACCGTAATAACTATTTCTCTTGTACTAATCTCAGGTTTACAGCAGCTTTCTTCAACCGCAAACCACCAAGAAATTATGGGCCGGGTGTGAGAAAAATATTTTATAAGTTTAAATGTGAGGGCTTCAGTGACCCATTCGGGCCAGCGAAAACCGTTTTTGACGGCCAAGGGTCAATGGGGAACGGAGCAGCCATGAGAGTAGCCCCTGCGGCTTTGTATGCTCACCGCAAGTCTCCTGGAGATATAGCGTACTTAAAAGCTTTAATTCGAGATACTTCATCAATCACACATGCTAACAAATGGGGAATACGGGGAGCCATGCTGTTGGGCATATGCAATAGTGCTGGCAATTGAGCAGGATCCGGAAGAGGACTTTAAGCAACTGGAATTCCTGGGCAAGTTGATTGATTTTATGAAAGAAGTTGAGACTAGCGACAGCTCGAAAGATCCTCACGATTTATCAAACTCATACGTAAGAAAGTTAATTGTTGCAAAAAGATTACTGTATCCTGGAAGCCAAGTCACTGTAGGTGACATTCAAAAGCAATTGGGCAACTTTACGACTGCTCCAGGCTCCGTGGTGTCAGCCATATTTTGTGCGTTGGTTGCGCAAGATGTGGCTACCTTCAGGGATATTGAGGTAAGTTGAGGTTTACATGCCTAAAGGAATATCTTGGTGGAAATTTTCATTGCAGCCCTTTAATCAGTTCAAATTCGATTTGCTCTAGTCCAATTGCAAATTCCGACGTGGCATTCAAATAGCCATTTCCTTGGGTGGAGATACGGACACCATTTCATGCATGACGGGCTACATACTAGGAGCCCATCTAGGAGCTTCACAAATATCCAAGGATCTGGTCGAAGTTTGCGAAGATCACGAGGCCATTGGCAACCTAGGATATGATCTGTACCATGACGTTTTAGGATCGAGTGAGGACATTTCTCCAGACATGGCCTGAATTCTACTTACCGAATTCTTTCCTTGTACCGTACCTGCTGACTTAATGAAGACATGACTAAAATAAAATTTCATATTGCAACGTTTAAACTAATAGTGAGCATAAAAATGCGTTGGCACCAATGTATGTAACCATCAGAGTGCAGACTTACTCGCAGCTGTCCTGTTCATGCGTTTCCCATCACAACTAATCTGGCTCACATGTTCTGCATTATCTCAAAGATCACAGCTAAATAAAAGGGAAGGCGTGCGGAGTATTGTCTACGTCTGACGTCAGGATGACTAATGCATACCATTCTAACAGATAAATTCATCTCATCTACCCAGGATTCTACCGTACAAGTATCGTGCTCTTTTCCTTGTCTGACACAACAATGAGCAACGCGTCCTCTGATTTAAAAGACGGATTCTGCAAAAACTCTATACGCGGCATAACCACGAAAGATGCGAGAACTCCTCTTACAACTTAAAGGATAAGTGAACAACCTCACCTCAAGCCTGACGAAAGCTGTTGCAGCTAGCCACTATCTAGTCAGTGTGTACTGATATTAATGGGGTATGTCGTTACGAGAACGTCAGGATGCCAATAATGTGTTATGCAAGATCACTTATAACCTTCGCAGTTCCAGCATCTTTCTCATTTAATGTTGACATGTCCCTAAAAGCATCACATCTGACCCACAATACCGAATCGAGTCATCCATTCCAAACTGCAGGTGGCAGGTGAACTTGACGCTTCAACCACCTCAAGTGCAGTTGTCCTGGTATTAAACCCTAAGCAATGAGCAGTTACTGCCATCACTGAAAACGTTGATGATTTTCATAAATTGCTTATCTAGAGCAATTTTAATATTTTACATTTAGTGGACGTTTCAAAACGACATTGATGGATAACGCAGTTTATCGCTACCACTTCCAGTACTGTCCTAGGAAAATAATCAAAGCCAAGCAAGTTTAGCAACTTCAGGAAATAAATATAGCTACTGTTAACTAACTGACCTTCATTCTCATTCCCTTTTCCTTTACTCTCAGCGGATGCAATCTTTAGAAATAACGTTTGCTATTATGGCTTATCTTTTCTTGGGAATTCCTCTTTATCTTGATTCAGCTTTCCAGTCCTCCCCTTTCCGCAAATAAAGAAAGATGCTCAATAATAGAAAACTGCTGTAAGCACTATTAGCTCTGAAATGGAGCTGTGAGAGCTGATGTGAGACGTACAGAGATGGCCTGTGTCTGTGCCCAGTTTTTTCACAGCAATTTCTGTACTGATAATTACTCATGACTAATATTTGACTCATAAATAGGGATGGCCCCTCCTCTAGAAGTTGGAGTGATCATAATGGTAGCTCCTTAAAACACTCAAGTGGCCACCTGGCCACCATACCTGAGTAAATGAACACTAAACCGTTACAGTGACAACAGTGGAAGGCTGTACAGTTAACTTGTGCCATCCGGTATAAACGTCTCTGTTCGTTTACGACGGAACTGAAACTAAATCTGACATTCATTAGTTGGTAAAGATGCGTTAAGATTCCACCAAAAAAATATTATACATGGTCCAGAAAGCAGCATACAAAAATTGCTTGAAACCGAGATGATCCCAACGCAAGGAAAAGCAAAGTGCAAGGCAATAACAACTTGTCCGAAGGATTTACGTTTCGTAGTGGAAGTGGATAAAATCTGTGGCGATGACTCATCCTAATTTCCAAGCATTTCCGATGACGTCATTCTCCCTTCCCTTCTTTCATGAGCGGTACTCCATAAGCCAACTACACGCCACAGGCCAGGGAAGCTCTCAAGCACGAAGCACATGCAAGTTCAACGTATCGGCTAACATAACGTGTGTAAAGTAGTGAACTCAAGTCGCCTTCTTCGCAGTCCTTTGCGTACCTTGGATCTGAAAACGTCATTTCCTCTCAAAGCCGCGCTATTCGCCAAGAAAACGTGAGATTTCATCACATTTTCGTTTCTTGAACATTCTGCGTCGAACTTTGCGAATTGTGAAAAACGTGGAAAATTCATCCTCTAATTCTGTGAAAATAGCGTTACAGGTTTTGCAAACTAGAACGCGGTTAAATACTTAAAAAGTTGTTATGGAAAGCAAGAAGAGTTAAATATTTTCTAATATATCAACATAGACATAACGCTTAAACTGCGCATTAAATGAAATCGAGTAGAGATTTTCACCGTGAACGCAGCAAAGATTTTAATGTACAAGCCCTATATTTGACGAGTTGAAGTGAATAAGACGATTCCGTTACTTTTAGACGACAGGTGAAGTGAGTCGCTTAATTAAGTTTGTGACAGTTATTGCGGATCAGCTGTCTTATCATTGACATAGAAACGCTAAACGGCAAGATTTTGCTAGTGCATCTCTAACTAATCTGTGACTGAGGATCGCTGTTGGACTTGTCAGCGTAGTGGGGATTCAATCGTGCATTGCTATTAAAGTCCTTAGAGAACAGCCTATTTATTCGCCACGGGCACATGTTCAAGTAGACGACGACGACCTTTTCTGCATTGCAATTTGCACATCTGTTCACTTGCATGGAAAGTGCTTGAGTAAGTTGCTAATGTGTACACCAAGAGTTTGTACATCTACCATAAAGTACATTCGTTTAAAAGGGAGCGAAATGCCAAGTCCATGAGATTCGGTCTGTGCAAGTATAGTTAGTTTTGTAGTCTGTTGAACATTACATGTCAACGAGAGATAGGACGCGAGCAGTAAAAGGCTTAGCAAAATACCTAGTCATCCATATAATTATACTTGTCTTTTACTATTACCAGAGCTGCTGATTACAGCGTTGTATATGCGACGATGTGAATTCTTTTTGTCCCTCCAGCGAGCCCATATTCTTTCTTATCGCATTCAGTCAGCCCAGAAACTGCTCGTATGGTGAATTCTGATTCTAAGCCCCATCCCTTTGCTTTAGTGGTTTAGAATTAGAATGCGTGTCTACGTCATTTGTGAATGAAGATATAGTGTTCAGTAAAGGTGAGGGAATAAAATAAACTAAAAGTTTTAGGCAGCCTGATCATGATAACTCGTGTTTAGATCCAATTATCGTGTAAATTCGATAAGAAGGACATAGAATCATCTCATATGATTCTCGTCTTACAACTGCAATCTCTCATGAATCGTCAGGTTCGTCGTCAATCCCCCCACCACATCAACAGAAGGATTTTTTAATTTTTCTTCAAAATGAGTACAGTCAGTGTGAGTAAATCGTTATTATACATTCTACTCTGTTCTACAAAGCTCCAGTTTTGTTTTCGCTCTTGTTATTGGAATTCAATACA
>VRMD01000434.1:0-26824 GCA_009872375.1 Sminthurides bifidus
TGCGCCTTGCGAAATCAACGGCGGAAGCATTCAGTGACCTCACACGTACTCATTGACACGACTGCCATTCCTGCAACGTCTCTTTTGCAACGTTGAGAAAACTCTTACAAAATCTTTATTGTGAATGGGTCGGAAGCTGATTTTTTATCTTCTCCCAACGATTTCGGGAGTAATACTCTTGTTCAGTAAACGGGTTCATGAGACATGAAGGCTCATGCGTTGTAACTACAGCTCGAGGGATTGCTTGTATTGCATATGGTTCATCTAGAATTGTATCAATCACTTGAAAGCGTTAATTTTTGCCTTAGAATAATAAACATTTCTGTAAATCTATCCAAGCATGAATAATGTCTCGGGTGGCGTCCCTAAAGCACCAGCCCCGCTTGCCTCACATGCAGGGCATGAAGACAGCGATGCTGCTTAAGGAAGATGCTCTGCTATTTCTTACAGATACCGTGGCATCTGAGAAGGGCGATTATGCAAGCTCATATAGAGACGGCAGTCTTTGATGTCTAAAAATTGTTCCTTGTCAACATGTCACTCAAACGTGGAGAGCAATTAGTTGATGTATCAGGCATTCAACAGTCACTTTCCGTGCATAACTTGTTGTGCGGCAGACCTCGGCCACGTTAAATCAATAGTGTGTGCTTCATTGTAAAAAGCTCTTAGCTTCTCCGATTCTGCAAGTGGAATATGAAGGATGCAAGGCCACCACGAACCTGTGTTGAAGTTGTTCAAGGGTTTTCTAGATCGTATAAAAGACACTACTTCAGATCTGGTTTCTTAAGAAAGTCTACCAGGGGACAAATATCAGTTCCAACAACGACTCAGATTCTGGATGGAAAGTGAAACAAAGGGGAATCGTCGCCATGGTAATTGACAAGATGAGCTTGAAGGCGGTTTCACGGAGAGATAGCGAGCTCGAATTGGGAATTGCTTGAGACTTACTTCGACAAGGTAACAGGACACTTTAAGATTTAATTAATGGACTTGAGCTAGGACAGGACATGGCTCAGAGCCACTGCTTACCTTCACAAATGAGTCCTTGCTGGATGAGACCCCATAGCATATCGGTACAGTGATGGCAATAAGTGGGCTTGTGGAAAGTCTTTTTGGCAAATAGATGCCCATGGTGAGCCATCACCCACCCGTCAGCACCACATTCGTTAAATTCACCTTTCCAACTATTATCTACGACAACTTGTTTGGCCGTCGGGCGTTCAGCCTTTCAGTGGAAACTTGTGCAAATCATGTTCACCAACTGTTCACAGGCTCAATAACTGCATGTTGGCGATGGCTGTGAAAAAAGCTGAAGCAACCCTCAACACCCAGGCCCCACCTTGGGTCACAAGTGTTGATTGCGGGTGGCGGGCGAGACTACGACCCGTGCCTCACTCCCCGCTCATGGTGGTGCACTTACAGAGACGACTGGGACACAGATTTGTCGGGCGTAGCAGTCTGGCACTGGGAGACGACCTGTATTCTTGAATTACAACAATTACAACACGTGACTATTTGACTACTGATTATCTAATGCTCCTGGTCTGTGGGGAAGGGGGAGCAGACGTGAAGAGGAGGGTGCGGAGTCCTTGCGGTGGAATTTGGCAGGCTAGGTGGACACTTTTTGGAAGAATTATTATTACTTCAGCGGTGGAAATGCTTCGGTTGATCCCACTTTCACTGGCCATTGCACAGCACCATGACTGTGCACTTGGTGAGTATTAGAGGACTTTGAAAGTTGGTGACCGGGCTGCACCCGACACTGTAAGCACCGCCACCACCTGTCCTTGTCCAGGGACCATGAGCCGTCAGTCTTGATTCTTGCTGCACTCTTGTATCATATCAGGTTTGTTTCAGTAAAATTGTTTAGTGCAAGAGTTTTAGTGGTTCCGTTAACTCGTAAACTAGCGTAAACTGAAAAGTTGGGACGCGTTCATGTAGTTGTAGTAGCTGTGTTCCCAGCGAAAATTATTATTAAATCACAGGGATTGGGAATCACAAGAACAATTCTCTTCTTCATCTTGTTACAACTACTACACCTCTTGCACTGAGTCCTCCGTACTTGTGTTCTTGTTCCTCCTCTTCTTGTTCAGCTTCTTCTTGTTCTTGTCTTGCTCCTCTTTCTCCTCCGTGTGTCCGCCGTCGGAATTCTTTCTCTCGAATCTATCTAGGCAAGGAAAAGGCAGGCACCGAGGCAGGCTTAGCGAGACTGCTGAGAGGATGCTACGGCGAGCAGAGCAGAAGCAGATGATGATGCTGATGATGATGAGGATGAGCCTTGGCCGATGATGATGATGATAATCATGAGGAGGGAGCAGGGAAGCAAGGCAAGGAGAGGCGAAAAAACCGAGACATGTTTCTTTAGTGCATCTCCTAGTGTTGCTGCTGCTGCTACTGCTGCTTACAACTCCTATCCGTATAGCCAGCACTTCTCCTCCCGCTCCTCCGCCTTGTTGTTTCCCTTCTCATTGTCACCCAGTATGCAGTTATGGCTCCTTCCCTTTCACTTTCATCATTGCGACTGCGATTGACACACCTCTCTGGCCAACATCTCTCAATCATGCCGAACTGGGTCTGTACACCGCCCGAGCTCGTCCTGCCTCAAAGACTGAGGGCCGAGCGGAGCCGATTGCCAGCGGAACTTTCTCCGACAAGGAGCCTCTCTCCCTCTCACAGTTCCACCACCGACCCTCCACTGCTACTCATCTCCGCTCCCATTCCTTCTTCTTTCTTCCTCTGTCCTCTCTCCTCGCCAATGTCTTTTGCCATCGCCTCCATTGCCTCGCGGAACATTTTGCCAGAGCGGAAGGTGCAAGCTCTGAAGCTCTGGTTGCCCGCTGCCTATGGCCTATGCTGTGAAATTCTTCTGCCTGCTATGTCGACTAGGGAGTGAGTTCTGCAGCCTTCCTCCCCCTCCTCCTCACCCACCATTTTCTCAAGGCTCCCCACTCACGTCAACGTTTCCTTCTTGCTTCCTCTCTCCGTCCCTAGTTCGTGTTCCGGTGAAATTTTATCGAATTTTCGCAATATTTTCAATCATCACACAGCTCGCTTTTCAAATTACTTATGCGTCCTGTCGCCGGAACTTGTATCAGCACAGGGAAATTCATCCACTTTTCAACCTTTAACTTGCTTCGCAATGACTTTCTCCCAACAGCTTTCTCCTTCCCCACTTGCACCAAGCCTTGTCTCGCTTTCTCTCGGCTACCGGGCTACCGAAATAACAGTCCAGACTGCCTGTCCGTCCCTCTTCTCTGGTTTACGCCATAGCTTCGTCCACCACGGTTTCTTAACGTCGGCCGGCAATCTGAATCCAACAGGGAGTCTTCTCTCCTCTCACACAACTCCCTTCCCAACATGCTCGAGGAATTGCCAGTGTGGAGCCCAACCTTCCTCTACTTCTTTCCGCTTCTGTTTTCTTCACGCCATTGCGAATCTAGCGCCCTACATACCGAAACTGCGTAAGCACCTCTCAACCTCCCATCCCCCTCTGCTTACGCACTTTCCCTCAAATTAGAACCGGGATGGGAAAAATCCTCCAACCATCCCCCCTCCATTCTTAACGAGTCCCACCCAGACAGATTGTAAACACTGACATTTCAAACTCAGCCTTTAACAGCCCTACCAGATTCTAATGTTCAACTTTCAAGCAAAAATTAAGCGCTTATGCAGTTCATCTACCAAAGCCACTCATTCACATGACCCTTTTCCAAATCAAAGTATTCACATCGTCAAATCAATGGCTGGTAGCTTGTAAACCAGAAAGACTCCGTCCTTTTCAACCGAGCTTACCAAATCTTGCGTGTGGTGTGAACTGCAACAGTTGAACTACTCGCCCTCTTACACAAGCTACAGTGCAGTGGCTCTATGGTCATGGTAGTAGACAGCAGACTCTTTCACTTCCTCTTACATTTTCTGCATTCAAAGTAGAGGAAATGAGACCGACTTATTATCTATCGCAGTATTGAAACACAATTGCTTCGAACTACAACTTTTGCTCCTTGCAGCCTAATGCTACCTAGGTTCTGCTTTTCCCGATTTGGGACTCTACTGCATATAAAACAAGAAAAGGACGAGGTAATAACATTTTCAAGGCGTCCACTACCAAAACATTTCCTCCCCACCCTCTCCTATAGTCGTGCAAACTATAATCTAGTTGCAGTTGTGGCCGATAGTCATGTGGCTAGAGTGATTCTGTCGCAGTGCTTGAAACATCCATCGAACTCATCCTCCACCACATTTATATGCACGACCCTTGGTAGAGACCCACATCCTTTTTCAGTCACAAGCAGCCATCCAAAAATTATCAACCAATTAACCAGCATCCGTCAACCAATTACTCTCTGTCTCTCGTATCGCTCCCTAGCTCATAAGGCTCTTCACAAGGCTTTCACTACCGGGCTTTTCCTCTTCTCCAACTCTATCAGTTACCTCTTTAAGGGCACAGTGCGCTTTGGCCCGAGCTATTATTCGAGCTGTTTTTCGTGTCGCATGAAATCTTCCTCATATTTCATGCATACTCTTGAGCTATTTTCAACATTAAAAATATGGGGAAACAAGTTAGTCATCATGTGGAGCTCTGTTGTAGTTGGGCACCTGGAATGCCATTACTGGCCTTGCTGGTGAGGGAATATAGTTACGTCTTACTGGTGAGGGTGCAGATGATGTGCCATTTAATTCACTTGCAGAAGTGTATGAGTTGGAGTAAATGATAACTTTGTACTATCACATAAATGAGTACCGACCTTGAATGATCAATTTTAGAGGAACATTGTTTACCATGTCGGATGTTACGTCCAGCCCTCATATTTGGTGTCTTTGCCTACCCAAACGTAAATGTAAGCCTGCCCACGAAGCTAAAAATACACACGCATATACAGACATGAACATTTGCTCATCACTACTCAAGTCAACGCACGGAACGCACCATTCAATTCTAGGTCAAGGAATACAGACACTAGTAGCATGTCTTGAACGGGACGAGATGGTTCATTCATGATTCTTTGAGAAGATCATTATCAGATAAAGAAACACAGGTATGAGTTTGGAGACTCATGTTTGTAAAATAACGGTATTATGGGTAAGGGCCTTGCCTAACAAGTGTTGGCAGCAATTGTAGCTAAAATTCATGTTTTGTGGTGGAGTCGACCAATGCACAACTTTCGTTCGATACGGTCTTATAGCGAAGCCTTCACCAATGCTTGCCGCATAAGCTTGCTTTAATTTCTCAGAATGGAATGGCTGATGGCTCATCAAAGTATGAAAGATGCTGTGGACTTGGACCGAAAATTGAGAGTTTCGATTGCTCTCTTCAATTTGCAATTGATAATGGATTGCAGGTTGAACACAATTAAAACGTTTACCGCAGAAAACGGTTATGGGAGAAAGCACAAGGTGATACACTTGATGTAGCGAATCTGAAAAGTCGTGGCATAAAGAAGTGCTTCATCGTTCAATCCTACTTTAGACTGTAGCCAGTATACCTCAGCGGAATAATTGCTGAGCAAACAGCAAACGTTGGAAGGAGATACAGAAACAGAAACGAGAGGTTTTTTGACACACATTCCAAGTCCGTCGGATGAAATGTTACACGGGCCATTCATTTATTTTCTTGAGTCAGTTCGGTTCGCTTAGCTCCCGCCACTTCTTTCACAATCCTGTAGCCTACTTTTCAATTCCAAATCCTTTTTTCTCCCACCGAAGTGCGTAAGCACCCACGTCATGTTCATTCAGGAAAATCCACCAATGAACAGCACGCACTTTAATCATAGTGAAACTGCACGCACTTTCCCTATGAAACATACGCACGGGGGTACACGCACATACAGAATCTATCGACCCGTTTCGACTCGGAGCGAGTCTACGCCCGCGATTCTCCAGCCAACACGCACGCACGCAATTCGCATAATGTTCAACCCCATTCTGGGATCTTGCTTTCGTCAGAATAAATGCTAACGAATTTTGCCTCGTGAAATAAGGTCATCGCTTCAGCTACCAGCTCTCAGCCAATCTCCATCCACTACAATGGATCTGCTTGCAATGTTATCAAATTCATTCATCTTTTCGTTGCCAACGCGAAGCTCACCTCAATTCATCTTCCACAAACACGAGAGTTGGGCACACAGCAGACTCCAGGAAAAATCAGAATCGGGACGAGGTGATTCATTCAGGGTATCAGGATTTCTTGTCTATTTTTAGAAAAGTCTGCTTATAATAATATCCTCCCTATCCTCCTCATGGCATTGACCGGACTAGATGCTCTTGTGCAAAAGTTACACAGCTGCAAAAGTGTGCATAATCACAATCAGGTATCTTAATTGGAAGGAATCGATTGAGCACCCTTCCACCTTTTTAACAGCCACATTATAATCTATCTGAAGTAGTCATTCAACCCATTCACGGCATTAATCACGAAAACAACAGTGTGTTGGAACAAGCTCATAGTCATAGTAGAGAAGATGTTATTCCTACTTTCTCACCGCTACAATTTGTCTTTTAGAAATAACGATAAGTTGAATTGTAATCAACTCTCGTCCTTACGAAGAAATTCCCGATATGAAGCCAACTGTTTCGAAACAAAAGTCATCAAACCGTTAAAACAGCATGGCGTTTGGCCATGCCAATATATATAAATGAAAGAAGCTGCGTTTTCAGAATGAATTACATCCATGTAATAGAAGTACATGATATATTGCAACATAATCAATCAACGGTCTTGCTTAAGTAGTATCTTTGCCTTAAAAATTCAACTCTCTACTGTGGCAACAGCGTTGGCGATTCATTTCATCAAAGCAAATGCTTAAACGTTTAGGAACGTTCTTCAAGGTTTTTCTTCTGCAACTTATAAATCCCGATCCGCCATCTATCTTCACCGGTGTGGGGTAGATGACAACCGTTTGAGAAACGTTGCCTGACCGAAGACTGTGATCTTTCATTAGGCTCGCAGCTTTGGTGAGCGAAATACTTAAAAGAATTTCAAAGCTATGCCCTGCTGTTGGTACAGACTCCCAATTGTTTGCTGAAATAAAAATTATGAAAGTCTCTCCATGTATGTTGGATTGACATAGCCTCTTTCATTATAGATGATAATGAAAAGTTAGAGGATTCACTAATAGGTTAAGGTGGAGAAAGTTGGGCGGTAAACAATGGATGGAAGAATGGGAGAAATGAGTGCAAAGAAAATACAGGTGCTACGATACCATAGATTTTAATAGTCTGGAAGATTTTCTCAATGATCACTGCACTACAATCGCTTAGATTCACAGGTACATTTTGTACGGGAGACAGCCTATATGGCATATGCTTTATATGTATAGTTCGTGCCCAAGTCGACGGTACTAGGAGGCGACTTATATTGGACCCGGTGCTAATTTTTACATACATACAGAATTGCGGTTCACAGGTGAGGGGTTGAATTTGAAGATGAGATAATTAATGTTGTAGTGCCCCTCCGGCAAAGGTGAAAACATACACATCATCTCGCCTTAATTAGGATTGTGTATTCTCGCTTTACAATACAAGTCGAAAGATATCCAGCGTTCTTTAATTTGGAATTTTCTTTTTCCTGTGTCTGTAGAAAAATAATTGCTATAAATCGAAATATTTTTCATTAGGCCTAAATATTAAGACAATTAAAAGCGATAGACATCAGTACAGTCTAACAGTTGATACTTTATAGCTATTTTCCGGTGAAATTGACGAAGTTGTTTTCAAGAGCCCATCGAAAAATTATTCGCTTAACTGCGTTAAAAACGTGTCAGTGAAATCGTATCGAAAAGTTTGCTGTTGATTATTGCCAACACCTGCTTCTCCCACCTACACTACAATATTTCTCTGCATATTTGGTAATGAACCATTGACGTTTTTAGAATTTTTAAATTCTGAACAATATAGCTCATCTTAAACAGGTTTTTTCCAACTCCGCAGTTGTGAGCCTGGCAGATCCTGAATCCTGAGCAGATGAACTTGCGTGATTTAGCTAGAATTAAATACTTTTTTTTCTAAACAGTGACGTTCAATCTGTTTTAGGAAGCCTTGTAAAGAATATCGGATGTCCTACGTCTTCACCAGCTTCTGCAACGAAACTATTTGACAGAACACCTGCAGCAGTATTATCAATAAGTCGTATTGACAAGTGAAGGTCCATTATATGCAGCATAGTGCAAGCTAAAGAAACTGATTATCGTCAATTCACTGGCAAATTATATGCAGCTAATATGAGGCTGTGGTGATTCATCATGGCCATGAGTCAGTTAATGAGTGAAGAAGATGTGCGACAGTACTTCTTGCAAAACAACGGGATTGTTAGGAACACCGAGATCGTAAATTATTTCCGTTTTTACTTGTCAGACCCAAACATACGAGGTGAGTTGACGGTTGTATCGTATTGCTCTTTTACCCTAATTGATCAGTTTACGTTGTTTCTTTAACAACTTATGACTACAATGGTATCGTTTTTTTGGGGGGGCTGATTGTAGCATTAAGGGATTTTTATTTTGACTTTTTGTTAACGAAGTTTTCTAATGTTTCAGAAGAAGCCCGTGTACTTTTCAAAGCATACGTGAACAAGCTTGCTTCGGTTAAAATCGAAAATGTAAGTAAATGTTTGATAAAAATTTGCTGCAATGACTCCAGCAGTTTTATCGACGTAAAGGTCGAGCTCCTACGATTTAGAACTTAAAGGTGCTTTTGCTGAAGGTTTCATGAAGTCATGAACATTGCGACAGGTCAATGATATTCTAGTAAAATGCATGAGGAGTTTGCCTGTGTGATTTTGCAGACGTTAGGATTTTAAAATTTGAACATCAAAGGCGAGTCAAATAGGAGGTTGCATGTACTATTACTATTAATTATTTGATCCAACTTTAAGATGAAAAAATCCGCATGGTTTTATGGCTGCGATTTTGCTCGTGCTGATATTCTATAGGCAGATTTTGAAGTGAAGTTTTGTTTTGTATCATTGTGTCTGTCTCCGTTTTGTTTGCTTTGCTCCAAATTTTAAGTTGCTTCCAGGGGGAGAAATTCTTAGTGCTGAAGAGGCAATACTTCCATCCTATTGATGGAAACGGAAACGGACGTCCTAGTTTCCCTCCGAACCAGTACCCTACATCCGGTTATGGCAATCGGGCATGCTTTGATGGAGAATTAGGTTTGCCATACCCGCTGCCAGCGGTTAATGTACCTTCAAGCTCAAATGCTTTGTACTATCAGCAACAGCAACAACAGTATGGCAGCCGCCCTTTCGGTGGGCATCTTCCAAGGCAGCTATCTTGTGATGCAGAAACGTTATCGAGGCCTTCTGCGCATGTTCCCCTTCAGAGATCCTTGTCGCAAGTTTCCCAGCACTACTTAGGTTCTCAGAATCTAAACAACCCTTATCGACAGGATGTGCGAAGAAATTACAACGAAATTTCATCCCCATACCAAAGTCAAGCAGGTATGCCGCCCCCGCAGTCATTGTCTGGACAATTAACAGGCTTGGACAATCAAATACATGATCCCATGTTCCATACGGGGCAAAATCCTCAACACGGAGCAACATCCTTTGCCAACAATGATTTTAGCATGAGTATGCCACAGACCTCAATATCACAAGTGCCTAGATTACCTGTTGGTTACGCCCAAATGCCTTTGAGAAGCAGTTCATCGTTGTCAAGATTGCCTCCTCCGTACAGGCCACCGCCATACCGCCCACCTCCTCCTGCAGCACGGGTACCATTAGGACCTGATGCAATCAGTTTGCATGGTACTCGTTATCCTCCGCCGCAGCCGATACAAATTTCTGCTGTACAAATGAGCCAAGGGAATGACTGGACATCAAATGAACAACAGTTTCGCATTGCGGACTATCCTAAAGGTGGCTTCAGAATTTTCAGAAGCATACTTGGGGGTTTCATTGAGCTACGGGCTAGTTGCTTTGCTGTGAAATTAAGAACTGCATTTCTCGCGAAGGAAACTTCATTCTCGTGCATGTATATACATATGCTTGTTTTGTTGCTTCAGAAGCTTCTCTGCTATACTGCTTTATTGAAAAGTGGTAATACGAATGGCTCTAAATCCCAGTTACTTTTATAGGGCTTAAAATTATAGCAATGAGTTCTTACAACAACACGAACAAATTTTGAATATCGTTATGAGCTCTTCTAGTGTCTGTCGGTTGTATTTCGGAACGGGTATTATTCGTGTTATAGCCTTGGTCTCACAATAGTTTTTTGTGTCTTTCAGCACCGGAAACAATAGCAGCACTGGGCCCAGAACAGAAAAGTTTGACACAAGAGCAAACCCCTCCACCACCAGTGCCTCCTAGGTCAAAAAGAGCCTCATTTGAACGCATTACTAAAGCTGTGTATTCTGGCATGGATGAACTTGACGGAAACGAAAATATTGTGGTGGACGGCATGTCTGCCAAGCACTGCTCTAACACAATGGGTTCTAGTGAAAGTGGGAGCAACGGAAATAGCGATTCTAGAAGGCATTCCGAATCAAGATCAGAACGGTCTTCCATAGTGGTAACCGATAATGACTACGATAAGGAAAATGTGGATTGTTCGTCTGTGTTAAGTAGTGGAGATAACTTTGCTGGTGCAAGTAGTGAAGGAAGTAGCAAAAAGGGGAGTGGAACGTTAAATAGGTTGAGCCATGCAGAACAGCTACTGAGTGTCAAAGAAAGAACTCAAAAGTTTGACAGAATGGCTTCTGAAAGCGAATTAGGCACAGCTCAATTAAAACCAACGACTTCCACAAGACAAAAGAGAGATACCAATGGTCAGCAGAAGGTAAAAAGGCTTCGTCATTTCCGGTATGATAACATTTTCTGGCTGTGTATTATGAACGTAGCAGAGCATAACCATGTTACTCACATAGAGTACTTTGACATAATATCTTAGTCGCGTCACGCTCATCTTCTCGTCATTTCACAATTTTGACATTTTGTCACGCAAACCAAAGAGCTATGCTGAGCAAATTAATTTTGTTGAGAGTAAGCCATACCCTGGGAGTTCAAAATGTAGGTAACTATGAATGAATGAATCCTAAAAATCGCTTTATTCTTACTTTTCAGCAGGAACTACAGGACTTCGATACGGCATCTCTTTCATCTGTAAGTAAACTGAGCTTTTTTGAGCCTTCTACTTTTCTTATCAGCTATTCATTGCTTTGATATACTTGTCTCCTTATAGTATGGCTACAATTTCGGTCATATGCAACCCAAAGAAAAAGAGTGGATTTTGAAAGCTTCCGATTGTGACTACCATGCCTTGAATAAGCTCGCGCAAGAAAATCCCGGCATTGTGAGAAAGAGGGACATAAATGTAAGCAGTTTTTTAACTTTCAGTTTGGAGTACGACAGTTCATTCGCAAAATTCTCAAGTTTATATTTCTTCCATGTCGATTTTCTTATCCTGGATGTCTGATGTTTTATGGACTCAACATTAGGGTGTAAGTATTAACGTTTCTTGCTTACTTTTTTTTACGTTCATGTGTAAATACAGAAATGAAATGAAGAATGATTGTGCCAATTTATACTTTTTACTTTTCATGTGGAATTTCCTGCGGACTGCATAATACTCGTAATCTTGTGCTCACCTCATAGTATGTAAGTACGACTACCTTGTTTTAGTATCAGTATGAGCTTACCATTTAAACATTTTAGGCGAGCAAGGCTTAACAGATATTTTTGAACCTTAGACGGCATTGCATTGGGCGGCTAAACGAGGAAATGCAGATATCGTAAAACTGTTGGCCGGCACTTACAAAGCAGATGTCAATATTAAGTCGGTAAATGCTTAATTACTTTTATTTCTGTTACTAGTCGATCAGATGATATTGAATCTATATTTGAAACCAGTTATTTACCGTAAGCCTAACTTGATTCCGTGTTTATAATTTTTGAACATGCGATACATTTTAATGGACTGGATTTTACTGTGGACTCTGACATGCACAGAATGGGGTAAGGTCGTATTTTGTACGGTTGCGTTTAAACTCAATATTCGAGTTAGATGATCTATGCGTGATGCTAGCCATTTTTCGGTGTAACTCTATGATGATAAAAAATTCATTATTTTTAAAACCAAATAATTTTACAGGGATACACACCGCTGCATCTGGCGGCTCAGTTCAGTAGGCAAGACGTCTATGATCTGCTGGTTAAAGTATATAGTAAGTTTATCTTGACTATCACTTTACCTTTTTTATCATAGCAGTTTATGCGCCTACGTGCTGCAGACAGCAAAATGTGGTTACTGAATATGAACAATACCAATTTCAGACGCGGATCCTAACATAAGGGACCATAGTGGTAAGAAACCCATGCAATATCTTGTTCGACAGGATACATCTGTTTCGATGGACACATTTAATACATTTAAAAGTGAGTTAAAACGACCAGATACATTCCTAAGTAGCCCTTCTTCTCGCAATCGTATTTCGGGTAGTTACTTTCCAGAATTTCAGAGTTCTGTTTCTCTACCAACCTGTAACAGTAGCAATACTAACTTTCCAGGCTGTGAAAGCCCTGTTGACCATTCTCCTCGTAGCCCTAGAGGACTTGCTCGCTATAGTGCACCTGTAACTTTAGTCTCTTACGTGCAGAGGAATTCTAGTAGTGTTGGGAAAAGCTTCAGCTTCTCTTCTCGTGCTGCTTTTCGCGATCAATATCGTAGCGCTAGTTCTAGCCAACAGCCTGTAGATTATCCTGATAGCTATACCGGTCAGCCACAAAAATATTTGACGCTAAAAGACGTTAGGCGCAGTTTTAGACGGGGGGTGAAAAAAATGTTAAATTGAAGATAGTTGTAGCAGCAGCAGTGCTGGAAAGGGCAGTATTGCCTCTTGTCAATAGATTGATTTGTACAAGAGATTCAAATTGAAAAAAGAAATGTCCTTTTCACGATAGGAAATCGCTAATTCGATAGTTTTAACTTTGGTACCTCGTATTCTGAATGTACCTGATTCACATTTTGTGCATTAGATCATTTAAAGACATCGCCTAACTTTTGCTGATACAATCAACAGTCATTCCCTATTACTGAAGATCTTACTGTACACATGAGTCTGGGTTGGTAAAAAACTGTAAAATTCAAACAAAAGAATATATTAGAGCCGAAATAGGTGTAGTCGACTGATGTAATTGCATTGTAGGTCATTTAGTTTTGTTCAGTCGTGCCAGAAACCGAAAAATTGATTTCTAGGATACAAATGTAAGATTCAAAAAGACGTTCAGCGTTCAGCTAGATTCCGTAGATGTTAAATCGTTAAAAGTATTGCTCCTTTCAACTTACAAAAATTGAACTAAAGTTTTTTAATTAGGATGTGTCATACGTATTTTGGGTTAAATTTCTATAAAGCTGTTTCCTACGACATTGCCTTTTGCGCTTTACTAATTAAGACTTCTCCTTGTTGTATTGCAGTTATTTTCTAACCCTGTATATTTACTTCTTAAATAGCAGATAATCTTTGGAAAATGATCCTCTGGTTTGCATGACATCTCTTCCTACGTAAAATGTATACAGTCTGTGACGCTTTTATCACATTGAAATTCTGAAACTCTAGTCTTACATCAGCTAGCAATTGACTGTTAAGTGAAAAATGAGTTAACTTGAACAAACACCACAGAATTGAAGGACAAGCGACGGAGTGCAGAGAATCGAGACAGAGATAGAGATTCTAGCTTCTTGCGCATTGGCTCCTTAAATGTTAGAGTAAAGAAGACCACCGAAGCTTTTGGCTATCTTCTGGGGAAATCTAATTCTGCTTCTAACATCGAGCGTATTCTTCACAAATCTTGGGGATCTGCTGATAATATTCCTGAAGCAGAGGTAATTATGAGTGATTTTTTTTAAAGGTCGGTGCTACCGACTAAGCATTCAAGCGTAGTAATAATTGTAAGGTAGTGACGTAAATGCAAATAAAATCTGATGCAATATGAATCTATAGGGCAACGAAAGGGATACTGACAGAGAAGTAATGCCACCTCCTCCTGGAACGAATGTGCTTCGTACTATGTCACACAAAAGCACGGGAAAGAAGAAATCGAGGCGCCCAGTACCTGCAGGCGCGATTCCTATTCGCGAGACACATTCCGACTCTGATTCAGATACAGCCTGTGGCTTTGGCTCGGAATGGAAATCTCCGTAGTATAAATGCTCATTAAATTAGCTCGATTTTTATCAGCAGTATTTTTTCCGAGTCCCACAATTGTATTTCGTCCAAGTGGTCTACGTTTATGATACTATATTTTCTACGACTGCGTATAGTTTACGGTATTTATTGTGTCCTAGTACTTGAAACTGCAAGCCGGTTATGTGGCAAGGAGGGTATTACAATAGGATGGGTCCTTGCCAGGCAATTAGATGAATTCTCTATCATTCCTCGCTGAGATAATTAGGATGAAATGTGAACATTATCGCTTCGCTCTACGCAATGTAAAGGGTTTGTTTGCAGCAATAAAGCATATCTGACGATATTTTACTTTACTTCAGCTGCTGCTCAATCATCACGAACTTAAGTTCTAAAAAACTCCCGTATCTTTTTACTGTTTCAACAGAATCGCATTCTGTAAACCTCTCGCGGTTGTAATGCCGACCAAATTATTTGCGGACGTCGGTAAGAAACATATTCTAGCTTCGCAACGCACTGTGTGACTGCTACGACTGAAGCCAGCTGAAAACAAATGCAACTACTCGAAAAAGTTAAATTCGAATCAGATTTAGATTTTTTTCAGCTGTGGAGAGATTCCGTAATTGGTTAGCTAGAAAAGTGCTCGAGTTTAGATTGCAGTCTATACAAATTAGGTATTGTTACTTTCTTCCTGGCTTTACCAAACAGCTTCACAGCTTAATAATTAATTACTTTTTCATGTGCTAGCTTAACAGTATAGTTGGCACGAAAATGATCAGCCGTAAATTGGTTTCTTTATCAGCCATTGTTTCGAATGTACAGAAGCATAGTTGTTTGTGCTATTCAAACTTAGCAGCCCTTCGTACTTCTGAATCTAATCCGGTGAGTATACTCGTCCTATAATATCTTAGTGCTGTTATTTATTCAAAGACTGTATGTACCGTGCTAGATCTTTTTTAAACTAATGTTTGAATAACATGTTTTTTTTGCAAAGACTAAGTTGAGTGAAGCCCATCTCGGACGCTTCTTCGTGGTTGAAAAAGATTTGGCCTTGCCACTCTTTGGTCCCGCAGACGATGTGTATTCTCTTCCTGAAAAATTCAAGAAGCAGTGCAACACTTTCCGAGAAACAGCTCTACTTGTCCGCAGACCATTCCTAACGATTAAGAACGACATCGAGTCTTACGGATTAAAACTACCTCCACTGAAATTCGTCATACGTAAGTTCGTTTCCAAGTCTTTCTTTTAATGTTGCACTTTGACTACTTCATGATGTAAAGAAACCTATTACGATGAAAGTAAACAAGTGCTGTTTACAGATGGTGAAAGAGGGAATGGAAAAAGTTTGACCCTTGCCCTCCTGAGTGTTTACGGCTGTGCGTCGAAGTTCGTACTTTTTAATGTACCATGGGGTAATTTCTTCATCATGAACACTTAGATTTCTATTGCTTCTAAACAAATGTGCTTCACTGAAGTTTCTCATCATCACAACTTACATATTTGCAGTTACACAGTGGGTACGGTGGCCTAGAGAACTGCTATCCAGCACTCTTCAGGAGGGTTTCATCGATCATACTGAACTCAGTGTGATGTGGCTTTCCTTTTTCCGACGACAAAACTCTCAGCTGTTTAAAGAAAATCCGGTTCGTATTTGGTGCTACTTGAAATTGAGATTTTGCTCAATTGGTTTCTAAACTGAGGGCTCCAACCTTACAAATGTTCTTATGATAAAGCTCAAGATAACTCGGGATTACAAGTGGAATGCTCGTGAAGTAACTCCGGAAGGCTCTGACTTACTTAGCTTAGTAGAACATGGTATTGCAAGGCCAGTTTACGCAGCAGGAAGCATTTGTGCCATCATTCAAGAATTGAAGACATTGGCCAGTAGAGGAAAGTAAGATCGCTGTTGAATTAAGTGATATGATCCTGAAAATATGACCTTGGTAATCGTAATCTCACCAACGTTTGTCTCAGATGCAAAGTTATGGTCCTAATTGATGGAGTCAATGGTTTATATGCCGAAGGAGCTATAGACATTACTATTGCCAGGAATACCTTAGTTGAATACAGCAAAGTTACCGTTTTCAATGGATGGAAGGATTTCTTGAAACCGGATTGGGTAAGTAATGGGTTCAGTCGAACTTGTCTATGGCAGATATCTAGACTTACGCGAAATTGCATGCCTAGTACAGATGATTAAGTTTGCCTAATTTATAGTCTTACGTCTAACTGTGGGTTCCCTTTTTCCAGACCGGTGGCGTTGTGATTTCAACTGTCGATGTTTTCGCGACGAGTAAAGACAATAGGAACTCTGACTATCCTCGGTATCTTCTTCAGAAGGAAGTAAGTGAAGCTTAACTCATGCAGCTGAAAACGTTTCTCTTATGTTATATGAATTGCGAACATCAATTGCTAAGGACGATAACCACACAGTATTTGTTTATGTAGGGATGGGAACTCATGGATCCCTTTATTCCTGTAGAAGTGTCGCGCTACACTCGTACAGAATGCTTCGCTACCATTGATTATTACATAGATCGGAAATGGCTTCAGCATCCTAACTCTAATACAGTAGAAGCAAAACATGAACTAGAAGTCTTAAGTACGAGGAAACCTTTCGAATTGATGTTAATGTGTAATGGGAGATAAGCTCAATGAAAAAAGTAAAAGGTATATAATAAAAACTATTGAAAAAAAATAAAAATGACTAACGATAAACTATTGAAAAAAATAAAAATGACCAACATAAACTATTGAAAGAAATAAAAATGACTAACAAAAACTATTGAAAAGAAAAAATTCTAGTTATCTACGAAATGTAAGGTGCATACAAATCAATTCATGAAAACTTAATTGCTAATCAGTGCTGCTACCCTATTTACCTACACTACCTATTTAACTATCTACAACTGTACAGATGAAGTAGGGTCAAAAGATTCACACCTACACTTTCCAGACGAATCGTCTAATCCCTTGGAGGCTCACGGGGACGATGGACAGGGCAAGTGTGATCCATGTGGCTGAAGATCGTGGACTGCGCGAAGAGACCTTCACAGTAGGGGCATCGATACCTCGGTGGGCCACCTTCGACGGCAACACGCATTGCATCCATTTCTTGCTGGCGTTGCCCTGGACGTCGACGTGGAAGCCGAGGCCGTTCCGGCGCCTGCACGGGTACCTGGCGCTGCTGCTCTAAGTCCGCACTGTAAAAATGTAACATACCAAGTAGTTTCGAATATTCAAATAAGACTTAAGTCCCCGGCATCAAATTTGGTGTTCATGAAAAGCCGAAAAAACTTAGGCAAACACACTTACATTCTTCGAGCCAATTCCGCAAAGCGTTGTGCGTTGTCAGCCTGGTTCTGGCGCACTTCCAGTCGAACATCTCTGAACTCATCGCGGAACTGTTGCTGGACGGCACGGTTGGCGTTTTGGATTTCGCCCCGGACGACGGCGAACTCCCCTTGCATTGCAGCAATAATTCGATCGGCATCACTATAACGGACGGCGTTGTCCGGTCGAGGGGCTTGGTTGCTGCTACCGGAAAAACCAGGCTGCTTCCCAGACATCTTGATTGACGATTGCTGAAAGCAGGAAGTTGTAGTCACTGATTTGCTTATATTTTAATGTGTGAATCGAATAACAACACCTATTGTCAGATTTCAAGAGAATAACCACGTAATTGCAAGCTCAAAACTTACTTAAGGCAAAGCCACCGAAAATTTCCAAAAAATGGGAGATACAGAAGGAAAATAACAAAGTGACGAGTTCTCAGAGGACAGGAACAGCACAACTGTCTCAGTCAATTTCGAACAGCAAATGAGAGATCTGTCGCTTGTTACGTCTTATATACTGCCTTGAGGAATGTTTTTGAAACGTTGCATGTACTGAAAAAGCATATAGAATGACTTCAAGGGATGAAAAATGCTTAGAGCAAACGATTACCCTTCTACTGGTCATGAAAAACCTTTCTTGGCGACGTTATACGCAGACCACCCGTAGAAGCATCGACACATTTCTTAGGTCGAGCCTTACCTGTTTGTCATGAGCAACATTAATCGGCGACGTAAGACGGACCCCACTTTTGTTCCAACACTTTGATTCATTGCTCACTGAACCGAATCGCCCTGGAAGCCTCGGGTCAAGAAAACGTTTGATGTAGGTTTCCTTTGAGAAGTAAGAGTACCTGGCCCTTTTGTTCCATCCAGTTAAACTTTGCTGACCCTATGAGTAGCATAATTAGCTTTTAAAATTATATGATTGGTCAGGTACAAGTTCCGGCCCTCTTCCTAGCCAAAGCTGAGGTGTTAGCAGATTATGCAAATGGTAGAAGCGCCGGTGTCATGTAAAGACATAAGTCCCATGCTCGAACCTATGCAATCACTGTGCGTGACTGAAACGTTTTATCTCAAGGTAGCATTATACTGTCCGCTGTTAATCTGGATCCACTTCGACAGTTCAAGCTCTAGCTCTGCTTGATGTACTGCGTGCAATGTTTTTAGTAGCCGTGAAAAGACCCCATGGCGGAGGTCTCATAACTTCTCCCAGTAGAAATCATCCAGATGAAAGTGGTGATGATCTTGTTCAACTTATTAGATGATAGCCGGGAAAGAACATGTTCGGGAAAATGAAAAAGCTATGATTATGAAGCAAATTTAAAATTTACTCCTGTTTCAGGAGATTGCCCGAAAAGTCTCAGACTCTTCTGACGAAGAAGCTGCAGCTTCAATGCCGGAGTTCATTACGAGTTTCCTCCAGGTCATCGAATCCAGTTATCGAAAGCTTTAGAGCATCGTTACAAGGATTGGTGAAACGATCGAAGGGAAAGATCCCTAGGGGATCGTTTTACCGATTTTGGGCATCTTAACATGAGTATAAGAATCGTAAGTCTGAAATCGCGAGATAATATTCTAGACGCTGTTAAAATAGCTTTGTTTGATTTGAAAGTAACCAATGATAGACTCAGTTGCCAAAATCACACGGCGGAGTTAGATGAAGGAGAATAAATTTTACCAGTTAAAAGTTTTTAATTGACATCTTGCTATAAGACGAAACGCTTTTTATTCAGGACATATTTACTGACTTCAATCAGCGAATGTACCATGTGCATGTGAGACGCTGTTTGTAGGCATGTGCGTCCCACATGAAGCTGAACTTAGATCTGTTTTCAAATCATACTGTTGTTAACACAAAATGAATGAAAACTTTTGCCATCCGTAACTGTCCATAGAACAGATACAGATGATACGTTTACACACGTGTAAGCAAATATGCTAAGCAGTCAGTCTCATTTTGGTCGGCATTCACAAGCATTAGTGTCATCCGTTTACAGTACTATATAACAGCATTGTCCGTAATTATAACATGAAAATCGGACCAAAGTTTGAAAGCATGTTCTCAGTTAGAGAACTAGGCATTTGTAATTCTCACCGACTTCATCCGAAAAAGCTTTATCCATAGTGTCGGGTGTTTTCGGTTCTCCGTTTAGCGAGCTCGGGTTGAATAAGCATGCACTCAAGGAAGGCATATGCGGTGCATGAACTGAAAAGGACTATTTCTCACTTATGTGAAACTACGTCAAATAAGGAAAATAAGAATACAAAAAGCGTGTGTGTCAGCTGAGGAAATTAATCAGCAAGAAACTGCAGTGAATTTAAAGTTTTAATTTTCGCTTGCTTCCAGTTGGGACCTTGCGAAAGGCAAATAGCCCTGTCTTCGAGCGACATGTAGCACTACCAAAAGATTCGCTACGTATAAGAACAGCAGTTCGAGAACGAAATCTCAAGGTGTAACTGAAGCCCAAAGGAGCTGCTGGTGGACATTTAAATCGTTGAGATTTGTGTGGATCATGGTAAGACTACTTATTGCATGGCATGATATGAATTGACAAGTTGAAATTGTGCTGCATCGAGTTATTAGCGAATCATTACGATGTTGAGAATTTCTAAAATTGAATTCTAGATCTCTCTAGATACATTAAGAGGAACGTTCTACTAATTCATCGGTTCCAAACTTCCAATCAACGATACAGGGCAGGATTACATTCCGGTTACTATCGCATTTTTGGTAATGGCGGATTAGAAGTCGCTTACCTCCTTTCTACTTCCGATTCACTTTTCTTCCTGAGAGTTCTGTTAGAAGCTGCAACATGAAGGATAATGGCAAGAATACAACGCTATACTCCCCAGAACTTGAACTGATACAGCGCAAAGGTTTCGCCATTCAAAAAGATGAAATCTCTTCATCTTCTCCGCTCCATGACGATAGTAGCGTTACAACTTCTGGAAATATGTAAATGCATGATCACTCTTCAAGTCAAATATTTGTAATGCTCTTCGCAAGCATGGCAGATTTTGGTCATAACCTGAGTTGGATTGCAGAGTATACACTGAAGATGTGAAAGATGACGACCATATCTGTCTTTCACAAACTGCTCCTAATGGTGATCGGCATGAAAAAAGGAGTGAAGAAGCTTCGGACAGTCCAATTACAACTTTTGGGAACGGCATCTTAGGAAAATGTTTGACTATCTTCGTAGCTAGATTCTCAGCTCCTCACGAAGATCTTCTTAAGCTGCATGATGTACCGAACCACTTGCAGTTCAACCGATATGTGCATGCTGGATACCGAGACATGCTAGACTTTTGGGGCTGCATTCGCAGCCTCTTCTACTTACATAATGAAACTGTGAATATATTCACTCACGGTAGGTCATTTCCTTGTAAGTTCCTGCATTTTAATTTTTCATAATTGAACGCTGTAATTCTATTGATTTCATTTGCTTATTTCAGTGGTTCCTATTATATGGGTGACGCTGTACTGGAGGTCCATGTTCCCCTGGGAAGAAGCCAAGAACAACGCATTACTTCAAACTTTGGGATGGTGCCACATAATTGCCTCTACTTCTCCGTGGATAGGAAGCGTTACTTACCACCTTTTTATGAATCACAAAGGTGGTGCTAGTCTTTACAGCCTGCTTCTCCAAATTGACATGTTCGGGATTTGGGTGACCGAATGTTTTGGTGAGCACATGCGCTTTTACTACTGACACTTAATTATCAATCAAAATAGACCAAAAGGAATTGGATTGATAACTTTTCTTGTAGGAGCACTACCAAATCTAACGGCGGCCACTTGGTGTCTTCCATGGCAAATACAAGCTACGATCCTCGTTGCTTACGCTGCTGGATCTGCGTGGGGATTGCGAAAAGCACTAACGGCGTGGACACCTTTAGCTAGAAGAATGTGCTTTGCTCCGGTATTCATTGCAAGAATACTAGGATTCGTTCTTAGGATCTCATCTTACGGCGGAGGAAACCCCGATATTCTGCTAGACGTTATTTTGCAGGTTACAAAATTTCTTACCCTTTTGATAGCTTTCTCTGCAACTCTCAAGATAGACCTTTATCGGAAGATAATTGACGTGCTAAGACTGTAGCATGCCCAAACGCCGCACTAATGGCCTTCTCAATTGTTGTTCCAGGATGCCGTTTCTATTTTGGGAGGAATGATCGGAGTCATAAGGATCCCCGAGAAATGGTTTCCCGGAAAATTAGATCTGCTTTTCAACTCACACCACATCATGCATGTGCTAGGTAAGTCTCTCTCTTTTCTTGGCAATCATAATAACATGAGAGATTTGATTCTGGAGTTACTACATAGATCGTGTAATCAATGCTCAAAAAAAATTTTTTTCCAGTCGTTATTGCCGTTTTTCATATGAATCGGGGTAAGTTTCACGCTAATATTATTTTAGACCATGATATTTCTCTACATGTAGTACTAATGAGCTTGGGTTAACTCTTTGGATATTTCCAGCTACCAATGGTGATGCACGTTGGATGCTAGAAACTCAAAGATGCGCAACATGGCAAACTGACTCTCTGGAACTGTGAATCTGAAACAGCAGTGGTTTATTACGTCTTGTCTTCGCATAAATCCAGTTTTGGCGTCCTTCGCTTCATTTGATGTACCTTTGGTTCTGTGAACTAATAAAGGACTTGTGGAGTTGATTCTACGACGAACCTCTCGTTCGTTGGACATTTATGCTTGCAGACTCCGGGTACAGAAGCTGAATCCGTAGACTAGTAATTGCTGGAAGTTCAGCTCCTTTTCGCGAACACAGTGTGGCCAATGAATGCCAGTCTTGGTAAGAAGATGGTTTGACATTCAGTTGAGAAGATCCTAACCCATGAGATCCATACAGTAGATGTTGACCCTTTTTATGAAGATAGCGGAGCTGTTAGACAATTTATGGAAGGAAGTTAACCAAGAATTGACGAGCCGCCAGAGGTACCTTGCATCATGTTGAACTGGATTGATACTTCGGCATTGAATCACTATCATGTTCAAGATGCGCTGATCCCACTGTCAATACCAAACCAACTAAACCTTGCTTAAGATTTCCACTCCATCATCTAAGATCCAGTAGCATTAAGACTGCAATGAATGATCAACAGCTTAGCTTACTTAAGCATTCGGAAGATGAGGACTCATATTGAGACAATACTGATTGTTCGAGCTATGAATACACCATTAAGCCCCTTTGTAACATGATTTGATGCGGTTAGACCCGAATCAAGCTCTTATGCAAGTAAAACATCACATTTTCAGTTGACGCTGATGTAAGATAGTCTAACAGCGTCAAGAAGCCGCATTATCCCTCCTGTAAAATGTTCTGGAAATTGATACTGGGATTCGGATGCATAATCGCCATCACAGAGGGAACGAACCCACCGGTCTTCAATAAAGGTTAATATTTGAAGCCTTTTTTCCTTACACTGAGCTATTATAAAATCTTCGCTTCCTCAAAATCAATTTTTGTAAAGTATGTTGTCAATAATTAACTTGATTTTTTCAAACCAGCTAACTGTGCACTGCCTCCCGAGGCTGGACCCTGCCGTGCTAGACAAAAGAAATTCTACTACAATGCTGCAAGTCAGAAATGCCAACACTTCTATTATGGAGGATGCAACGGGAATGGAAACAGGTTTAATTCCGATTGGGAATGCTTGAAAAGTTGCAATGGATACACCAGCGACAGTGAGCCAGCCACCAGAAACAGCATTGCATTCGGTGAGTACGTCGTCCAGTTCTTCCAATACAAATATCGTCGCTCCAACCCGAATTGGCCATTCTCAAAAATCAAAAAATAGGATAATAGCACGGCGAGTATAATTTTATTTCAGATATGAAGTCTTGCTTTCTACCGAAAGAGCCTGGCTTATGCAAGATGTACATACCTTCCTATTACTTCAACCATGCGAAGGGAAAATGCGAACGATTTGTATATGGCGGATGTGGAGGAAATGAAAACCGATTTTCAAGTAAGGTTGAGTGCAAAAAGAAGTGTCCTATCAAGGATGTGATCAACGAGAACAGTTTTTGGGACGCCTTGACTATGCTATTACAAGGAGGAAAAATTCAACGTAAGTTTTTGGAAGGTAACAAGGCCCGTACCCGTGATTGAAAATTGTCTCCGAGTAATGATGATGACTGATTTCTAGCGGACTGTCTGTTGCCAAAGGACCCTGGAACGTGTAACGATGGAGGATACAAGCACGTATTCTATTACTATGACGCAGGCAGCGGACGGTGTGAAACTTTTGCGTACACAGGTTGCGGTGGCAACAAGAACCGATACAGAACTCTGGAGGATTGTAACGAAAGCTGTAGCAGCTCGAAAGCGTAGTGGAGTGGAAACATTTCGCCTCGAGCTCGATAGTTGACACTTTGATTCTGATTATTTGCTGTAAATGCACGTTGTTTACTGAGTTCAGACTAGCGCGTCCTTTCCCAGATCAGATTCTACACAAAAGACAGGTGAGACCAAGCCGCATGATGTTATTCTAAGAACTGATGATTAATATATTCATATTGCGACTACTCTATAGCAAGTCCTAATTTGAATCAAACAATATTCTGCTTGATCATCTATTAGTCATGGTCGCCTTTAGTAATAATGTAGCAAAACCAGTCGTTCTGTACCCTTTGTATGCGGGGCTAGCTAATGCAAATATTACTGACAGATGATGTAAGAAGGCAGTGCGGCAAAGTGTCTCTGGGCTCTATGAGTCTCAAGTCTGCAATGATGCTTTCGCCCGCTGATTAAGTGTTAAAGAATTAGGAAACTGGCATTAAATGGACGACGGACATTTACGTACATCACTTTTACTCCAAGCTCACAGACATCTCTCCTCTTAGCCAGCTAATGAACAAGCCGCTGTCACAATTACAGTGCGAAGAAGCTATAGCTATTCATCATAATATTAGCAGACTGCTTATGCATGCATTAATTCTTATTCTTGAACATCATGCCGAGATTATGAATTGCTGAAAAACGTAACAGAAAAGCGAGGCTATGAAAAACTCGGGACAAACTACAAGTAGCCGGCAACTCCCTCTCAAGCAACTCAATCTCTTAGTTACATTTACTCCCTTGTTGAGGGCAGCGACAGAGTAGATGAAAAAGTTAGGTGGTAAGGATAATTCTTAAGAAGAAAGGCAAAGCGTCTGCGGAAAATAAATGCACGGGGCATCTGGAAAGGGAAAAAGGCTGTGCGGAAGACGTGAGAAGTAATCTGGACGAAGATGCTCACTGGATTTAAGCTATTAAGGAAGAAATATGCGACGGATGAAGCGCAAGACTGAAAAACCCGGCTGGTTTTGGCATGAGGGTGGTAGCGGTAGTGAAACGAGAAGGGAAGTAAAGTCTGCCGGCTTGTTTTTTTAAGTGCAGTTAGCATGGAGGCGAACTCGTCGTCCTCTCACGCAATGATGCTGCTTTGACACACGCAGAATAGCAGTACGGCGGAAGTATATACAGAGGGTGGAGGAAATGCAAGAGGAGAACGTTATGTACGAGTATTTCAAGCGCCAGCAGAAGGGAGCGGAGACGGAAAGGAAGCGAGAGGAGGATGGAGGAGACGGCTCCCTTTTCTCCTCCACCAGAAGGATGACAGTCAGAGGTGTTGTGAACGTTGAGGGGAGAAGACGTGCCGTGTTTATAAGTTGTGCGCTTTGCTATCCAATCCCAGTGTGTGAACGTTAACGTTTGTTGTGGTCGATTTTGCTCAAAATGATTGACTGCCGGTACTTCTACGCTTTTCACTCCATTGTCTTCGTCTGCTTTGTGTGGACTATGGGCCGTGGCTCGGAATTCGGCTCATAAGCAAGCAACATCTGAACAAATTAACGCATCAACAGACGGTGTCAGTCTTAAGGATTCTTCTCAAGGTAATCACGAGTCTTGTGTGTTTCTAAAAGTCTAGTGCCTGTCGTCTCGCAGCTCATTATTAAGTGGCTCATCAAGAGTTTACTCCCAGAATACGAAACCTCTTTACGTCTCATTAAGATCATGGAAATAGGTGAAGAGAGACAAGTGAGTGCATGGCACGAGCTCAAATAGATTTGTCATGTTTTGAAGCTGGCTCGTGTGTATTTCCGCCCTGGAAGGAGTTACCAAACACTAATTCCATTGAGGATGCATGGACAAGCTTTCCTGTAAAAGCCTGGTGGCAAAGCTGTAGTTGTGCTCCATGCGGCTTTTCTTAACATGGATTAAGTTTGTATTCTACCTCAAGTGGCCAGCCAAGGCGCAAGGGTCATGTTTGCAAAATCGTCATTCTGTGGTAGGACAATATGCACCACCGTGTCATGACAAACCATGTATTCGTTCAACTTAAACTGAAAGAGCTTGCCCTTCAGCAAAAAGCGGGAATCACGTCCTGTTGTTACGGCAATACTTTGCATAAAAAAAGCTGTAAACATGAAATGTGAAAGAGCGAAGCGGAATTTGTACGTGATACTACTGACCATCTTGACGCTAGGAAGAAACTTGTATGCCGGCTTTTGCCGTCACCTTAACGGAAGGAAACGCATGGCAAGAGGTAAAATCCAGGCCAGAGGCACGACTTATGAGGAGGCATGCCAGTAGCCGGCTAAGGAAAAGCTGAAATCAGTAATCATAGTCTGGCCTGGAAAATAAGTAGGTGAGAAACCTTGTCTAGTCGATTGTCTTGCCGGAGTGTTGTCAGAGGCAAATCAGATTGACAGGGAATTATGTATCTTGAGAAAGTAGGGGCATGGCATGGGCTTTCTCCACTATAAACAAGCTACTTGAACTAGTTACACCTTTACGTTTTAACTAGTGTCAAAACTCATTATGGTGAGAAGAACAGTTTGCGGGAATCGCTGAGCTGGAAAAGCAGTGGACTACTATATGTTCGCTACTAATGTTATGCGAAATGCTATAAGAGAAGGTACAAGCCACATTCCATGTCTTCACGCAATGAACAAACAGAAGGAGTTCACTGCAAAGAAAGATAACAGAAGCTTCGAATAGTATGAAGTTATGATGATGAGATTTCGATAATGTTATCCAGGAAGGAAAAAGCTTATATGGAACTTATCACAGCCTGCATTACGGCATCGGGGTAAAATACTGCTGCAGGCGAATGTCTAGAAAAGTCTTTAGCTAATTACACGTAATAATCATCAGAGTTACACATTCTCAAGTTACATAGAGTATGGTGTTAATTACGCAAGTTGTCATTAATGACTTAATCCTTAATCTTATTCGAGGATTATGGATCTAGGATCGCTGAATAGGTTGCCATGAAGATCCGTTACGAGTAGCAGTAGCAGTCGATGGAATGTACTCGTTCCTCGAGACGAGCAAAATGTTTCACACAGCTATGTTGTTGTT